>CBVK0102506521.1:0-12389 GCA_900067695.1 Picea abies
AATAGAAGTAACATAGAGGATATAGACAACAAAATATTTTTAAAAATGATTGGAAGAATTGGAGAGACTAGAGAAGAACATGCTTTGTGAAATATTTAAATGAGAAATGATCAATATTATGGTGAAAAGTTATGATGCAAACAAGATCAAGAAGTAAGATTTTGAAGATGGCATGTTGAATGACACTGAACCCATTCAGCTCTAATGTTTTCTGACATTCTTCCCCACAGACTTATACTGAAACAAATATCTATTTTTTGTTCGCCGAGAAGACCCGCAAACCCTTTTTGAAGCATCGTTATTATAGCAAACTTGTCGCAACATCCGTCAAATGCAACATATTTATAGATTTTGTAACGTCGCAATTCTGACGTAAAAAAGTCCTAAGTGGTCGTTGGTATTTTGACTTGGTGAACATACTAAGGTGACCGTTGGAGGGGAAAACCTAGTTTCCAAAACACCGCAATTGCGACATATATCTTCACAAATGTGGCAAGAGAGACGTTCCAGTGGAAAACGTGGCAAGAGTGATGTTAACGTGGCAAGAGAGACGTCAACGTGGCAAGACCGACGTTATCGGGCAACATGAATTTTTTTTTTTTTTAATTTCCTCTATTTTGCGACAATATGGACAATTTTGTCCATAACGCCGTAAATAAAACGTTGGAATTTTTACAATATGTACTAGTGTATGAGGTTGGATTCCAAGGTATCAGTGCGGGAATTGGTGGAATCCATCTGAGATGTGAGATGTTCAATGGAGACATGGGCTTGATTGATGAAAGTTTGGAGATCTTTGTTGTGAGTGGTGGCCATTTGGAGAGGGGAAGTGCGGGTAAGGAAAACAAATGGGTGGGTGGGACCACAAGAAAAAAAATACTTAGAAGTGATAGGTACCATGACGATCAATGCTTGAAGGGAAATATAATGGGATATGCGAAAAAATAGGGAAACTAGGAAGGGGTCAGGTCCACTGAAACAAAAAGGATTAAAAATGAAGGGTATGACTGCGATCAGGGAAAAAAGTGGAAGCCAGTGGAATAGGTCCCAAATAAGTGTGTCGGCGGCACCACTATACTTTCTTTTTTTTTTTACTTTGTTGAGCACTCAACACACCCTAAAAATCCTCTGTCAATTTTTTGCTTTTTGGGTACCACTTGATCTTTTGCATTGTCTGATTCGACTTCATTTCGAGAAATGTTTTGTCTTTGCTTATTCTCATGACTCTCATCACCTATTCAGGTTTGTTTCGAATTTATGAAACCCCATGACTTAAAAGGCCTTAACACCTGAATAAAGAATCGATAGTCGAAACACTTCACCTGACGCACTCAAATTCGACATCGGAAGGAATTCAAAGAAGGAAAAGAACCACTCGGGAAACCTCATTCGCCGAGCGCTGATCTCCTTCGGCAACGACAAAAGGGGTTTTTTTTTCTGACAAGTCTTGCATAAGGATATCACCGATAGTCAATTCCCCTTTGAAATAGACAAAAGACGAGGGGGATAGATGTTACCGAAGAGAGAAAAGATATCCCCGATAGCCGATGCCCGATGCGCTAAGTGAAATCGGGGAAAACCTAAAAGGATCGCAACAAACATTCTAACCACACTAAAGGTTATTCCCGATCACCAATCCCCGATGCGTTTTTGACATCAGGACTTTTTCGAGGAAGCTAATACGAATAACTTAAGGAAGGTCCCGACTTCAATTAATACACGCTAATTAAGAGATCGATCTTCAATGCCACATGTATTTACTCGGTAGGAGAATCATATGGTCTAGTTTTATCCTGAGTCTTTCTTGGTTCCCTAAGTCTGAGTCACACCTTCGAGTCAGCTTTGCCATGATAGCATTATACGGTGAAATTGATTGGCGTCAAATATTTTTGCAGAAAGACATCAATGAAAACGTTAATAACACATCCCCAATCCTCGATCCACCCACTGAGAGAGTGACACGATGGGACATTTTAGCATTGAGCATTTGAGTTAATTAATACCAAATCCCGCATTAGTTGCTACCTCGTGCGCCAATCAAAAAAACCATTTAAAATCACCGATAGACCACATCACCCCTCCTGTGCCTTCACCGTCAACCCACGATGAATTTAAGTTGTAGAGATTCGGCGACGGATTTGTTAAAATTTCACTCATCACCTGAATTGAATTTATGATGCGACGGAGTAAGTTCTTCCATGTTTAAATTCTCTTGAGCCGTTGCAAACAAAATCATTCTCTGCATCAGGAAATTCCAGAGCATCTGAAGGAGCAAGACGAGTAATTCGAAGGCTGCAGAGATCCCATGAGTATAAAAATAACCAGGTTTTAGCAAGCTTCACAGGTATGTATCCAAGTTTGCAAATTTTACATGGCTACAATTTATATTTTTTTACCTAATTTTGTTCTTTACACAATCTTTGAAAGCTTATTTTAGCTATAGGAACAATGCCGCCAATAAATCCAACCACCAGACGGTCGTTGAGGGCATCAAAGCTGAAAGAACCAGAGGTAGGTGAAGGCTCCTCTCTAGGGGCCACAAAACAATTGGAATGTGCTCTGAGGCCAGGACCTGTCATTAAGACAACAATGAAGAAGGTTTTCATCCAGCCTTCTACCTTTGGAGATACAAAGGCAAACACGGGGTCCAAGATGGCACTCCCACATTGGGGATAACTATTCAACAAGATCAGTCGAGAGGAATACCCAGAATATGTCCCACACAGTGATCCAGATGTGACAGCGCTTGACAACGAGGTGTTCCCAAACATCCGACGGTTGTACCTACATATGGTGGCAAGAAGAACCCCTATTTTTCCCTGTATTCAAGTCCTGAAGTGGCTCATTGATCACACAGAAACACATAAATGTTTAATCAACGATGACAATGGTGGGTGCATCAGGGTGTTCCTACCAGTAGAAGTCCAGAAATAATACAAACTCAGAGACCCCGAGAAGCATCTGAATACATATTTCGTCGTGAAGTTCTACGAGTGCCACGACACTAGCTAGGTGATGGCCTCATGGTGGAGGGAAGAAAATAAGTTCACCAATTGAAACACCGGTTGGTATGGGATGACCAACTTAAGGGAGCCATACATCTATTTGATGGCTCTCATCTGCCGATTATACAAAGAGAAGGACTATTCCAGATTTTTAGAGGCATGGATGCCCTTGGCTTACACAATGGTGATCTCCGGTAGCGGTTTCAGCTGGGGGGATATAGTTTCTAAACAACTAAGCATATGTATACAACAAGCTCAGACGTTGAAGGAAGGAGAGACACCAAATTTCTACATGGCTTCATATTTTCTCGATGTCATGTGCACGAGAAACATCTTCACCGGCATGAATCTGAGCTGACATGTTGCGGAGCTCCCGGTCCACGTATACTTCAGCGTGCTATGGGAAAACATGTATAAAAAGTCTTACTCCCTCATCTACGACGAATTCATTGCACAAATTTATTTTATTCTTTTTAAGAAGGAATGCCCAAGACTATCGACTACGGCCAAGAAAATGATATCTAAGGTAGGCCACTGGTACTTGGATGAGCACGACATCTACATCAGGGTGTTCGGGGCCACCAAAACACCACATCTCCTACCAACTCATGTTCCAGACTGGCTTGTAGTAGGAGAAATATGTTATCAGACCATCTTGCAAGGCTACAACGCCACCCTGATCAAGGACAAGAAGCAGGCGTTCATACCCTATGGTTTTCATGTAGGGTTCTACTTGGTAAAAGACACAACTCAAGACAAACAAGAAGGGTTGAGCTAATTCAAGTTCAGATTCCAGACAGGATAATTCTGCAAGCATGATCCAAAGGGTCGAGTCTTGCAACATGCTTCACAAGTGTCGTCCTGCTGGTCGTATGCCCATGACAGATTTGAAGATGAAGTTTTCACAGAAAATGCCCAGGACTGGGACAAGGTGGTAGCAAGGATGGCTAAACCCAAAATGACCAGGTTCAGGGCCATGAGCCTAGATGAACAAGAGACGACAATAGAGCATTCAGCTCAATATGTCATTAGATACAGGGAAGAAATTAGAGCGACAGAGGCAATAATGGTTCCCCTGGTGGCTCCGGTGTAGGATAGGGGATTTCCTATGACACATGATGCATGGGTGAGGGTATTGATCATGATAAAACATGTGCAGTGAGTAATTTATCAACTGCAATACGATGTAGAACTTGTAGGAATGAAAAGGGCCCCTATCAACAACCCAAATGAAAGCCAGGTAGGTCCAAGTTGCCCTGAGCTAATACAAATTGACAAAATTGTCGGGTTAGATAACCTTGAAGTTACAACACCACCGGTCGGATCACCATGGTACGTTTCAACTCAGCTAGAGATAGTAAGAACATTAGGTAGAGAAGGTGCACCAAACCCTCTCCACGACTTGATAACAATCTATGATGATGAGGAAAGTTCGGAGGTGTCCTTGGTGACTCCTGTGCAGATCACAGAGGAAAAGGAGCCCGAGAAGGCATCTTCCCCAGCTCTCGATGCTCGAATTTAGGGCCTTCCACAGAATGACCAGGAAGTCAAAAGTGTCTTAGACACTGAGATACTCGATGTACTGGAACCCAAATGGATAGTCCGACGAACGAGCCAAGGTCAACCAAACAAAAGGAAGAAGTTCCACAGCAGGAAATTGACATCTCAACAGTCGGTTATCAAGTAAGTACCGAGCCTACCCCTCATGCTTCAATTTCAATCGGTACTCAACCTCCCGACGAGCAACAACCAGAGGTCGGGCCTTTGAAACACATGAAAGAGGTTCAAGAGCCCATTCTTGAACAGATATACACCGTCGGAAGCTTGGGAAATATGCTTACCTAGGGAGATCAACAAATCCCCGAACCCATGGATGAAGTTGCTGACATACATGCCATCTCCTATGACCAGAAAATGAAAGATATCGTAAAGAGAACCACCATGAAGAGGAGGATTACTCTAGATCGCTCCATCCTCATCACCACAGAGGAAAAGTTGATGAACATGGAGCATGCCAAGACATCTGAGCTTATCGGCGCAGGGATGGAAATCACAGATGCCACCCTAGACAGAGTCAAAAGGATGAAGAGGAGCTGGCCACTGTGCTGAAGGAATTGAAACATCTATGCCACTTGGCGAAATATTACCAGGACACCACATAGGCTGCAGTGTTCCTGAGAAGATAATTCCAGGAGGCTTGCAATAAATTTACTAATGAACGACACCTATTCACTGCAAGGATAACCGAGCTTCAAGAAGACACCCTCACGGTGCTAGTGATGTGAAAGGATATGGAAATGTGGTACGAGAAAGCACACCAAGCCATGGAAAGGATCAACTACATCAACACAGTTCAATAGGGCCGAGATGCTGAAGAGCACGACATCTGAGTAATGAGGGAAAGCAGCATCGACCGAATAAAGAAGTCAGTCAAATATTGGGTAAAAATGGCTCAAGAAACTCATTGGGAAATCCAAGAGAAATGGGTTGAGTGCGAAAAGAGATGGACCAATATCAACTGGGCAATCAAAGGCATTGGTTTCCCTGAATTCAGCACACCCGAGGACTTTGTCGACTTGCGCGACATAGTAAAATTACATGCCGAACAAGACTCATCATGGGCTGTGGAGGTATCAAAGGTGGCGAACATGGCGCCAGGACAAGTGCAGTGTTTCATGGAACACGCTATCAAAGCTCGAACCATGTTGTTGCAGTTAAGTGCTAGAATAGTCAAGTATCGGGCACGGGCATGGGCATTAGAGATAAGAGAGATCATTTCGGCCCCAATGGAACAACATAGTTTCTCATATGATAACACATGTGAGGATCTATTTGTCAAATGGTCGGAGTACAAGAAGAGTCATCCACTCAAGTAAGATCATTTGATGACTCTTAGAAGACTGAGAGATGAAAGTGCCATGTGGCGAGTTTTTTTTTTACTTAGCTGCACTTTTAATAGTTATTTTCAGTTAATAATATGTTATAAATAAGAGGATCGACCTATTAGTAAGGGTCGATGGTTGTTGCAAAGACCCTCATTTTTTGGATTCGTAAAGAACTACTTCAGAGCTGCCTTAATTGAGAAGTTCGGTTTAGGACCAGAGACAAGTTTGTTTTTTTCATCAAAAGCGTGTATGATTGGATATGAAGAAGAATTATTTCTGATTTTATCACATGAATGGATGTTGTAACGAGTAAGAGTCTCTAAATCTTTTGATAAGTTATCTGATTCAATATTTTTATGGTTCTTGTCTTTAATGGTGAAAAGTAAATCGTTGTGTTAATATGTTATTGATGATTAGAGTTAAGAAAACTATTTTTCTTGCCATCGTTTATTTTCATGTATGTTTTCTCTTGATAATCGTATCTCAGTCAATGATTGGAACACCAACAGGTTAATGTATTAGTATTAGGCTTGTTGTAGGTGTAAGAACCATTGTTTGGATGCTTGAGCAGAAGGGTTATCCCAAACTCATCATTCTTCAATAGTTAAGTCCCTCCCCTTTGTTACCCAACTGGTCTATACCAGCATTTATCTTGTATTGGTCCCGGCTATAAGAGAAAATACAAAAAAGAGAACGTCTGAACTGAAGGAGGAGTTTTCATAAGAAGACATCCTATCTATCACTACGTAAATCCCATCGATTAATTGGTCGTATTGCAAGATCTGAAGAACCATTCCATTGTTAAACGTTGTAGAGTCTAACTGGGCCTTGGTGGTGGGTTTGGTTCCTACTGTTGAGTTAAAGGGATTTAGGACCCCTCAATAGATGTGGCGCTAGAAGGAGGGCCTGAAGAATGAATGGATGACAACATTTTTTACAAAATATTTCACATAGCCTGTTTTAGCAACAATTGTGGTATCGGGGAACAAAGGTACGCAAGACTGCAGGATTGCGTGATAGGTGCCCAAGCCCAGCATACATAAGAAATCTGCTTGGGACTCGAGTCAAGCAAGCGAGCCTGATCATGGACATGAGAAGCGACGAAGGCTCCAAAGGAGGGCTTCATCGGGAATCGGGATGTCGGAGATTCCGGGAGCGAGAGTTTTGTGCATCGCAGAATCGGGATACACGATTTCCTGATCGGCGGGGAACAGTTGTCAATCGTGGAGGACAGGTGGCAGGCTTTCACGATGAGGAATGGACCGTTGACAGGTCAATGGCCATGAGCCATCGACAATCGGGGAATCGCGAGTCCCGTGGATGCAAATACCGTGTCATCGTGAACGTCGAAACTCTGATGGGGGTTTGGCTACGAGCGTGCGGAGACAGGTCATATGGATCGCGTTCTAGTGGGTAGGGGTTAGCTCCTAGGAAGAGGGGCTCATCGCACATCAGGATATCGGAGATCCCGGAGGCAAGGAGTTCGCACATCCCGAATCCCCGAAACCTCAAAACCCCGAAACCTCATCACATACCTACCCCATGCCGCCGCGTCATATCCCCATGTCATGCCAACCACAGTTTTTCCCGGCCCCCGTATTCCTCCACCTGGCTCGTACACTTCACAACTCATGAATTCTGCCACTTGCATTTGTCCTATCGCTTTCCCTCTACCACATCCATCCACATGGCCTCTCCTCATCCCATATCCACACCGAGCATGCCAAGTCACCCCTACCTGATCACCGTTCTTCACCACTTCATGCCAAGTCCTCCAGTTGTCATGACGGCCTCCACGTCTATCCGCTAGTCTCACCATAAATTCTCCGAGCAGATCCAAAGGGCAGAATGAGAAGGCCCCCATGTGCTGTAGGTGCAGAGTCGACCGTGGCCTTCCCCGATCCAAATGAAGCAGTTATTGCAGCAATTGATGGTGGTTGGACATCGTTTCCACCATAAATGGAAGGTCCAGAAATGACAATAAGCTTGTCAATTCATTCACAGGTCCTTTTGGTGCACGATTGCGTCTGCCTGAAGTTCACGACTGTCCAGAAACTGCAGGTGCAGTAAGCATGCAGACGTAATGTCTTCAATGCGATGTCTCGAATTGGCTTCTATGTTTTGCTCTAAGTATTTAGAGGAGTTTTCTCACATTTTGTAGGCATCAATGGTTGAGCAGAGCTCCCGGTTGTAATGTTTTAATGAAGCACTGTAATTTTGGTTATGTATAGACTTTTGAGACTTCTTGCTTTATGAATTCCAGTTTCCTTTATGTCTTTGTTATACTGTGTTAGAACAACTCGGAATTGGAGGATCCAGTCGAGCTACAGCTGTTATAAGATGATGTTGTCCTGGATCACTGTGATAGTTGCACCGTTTCTAATAGGCTCTTGTGACTTTCCCATCGCTGAGTGACTCAGAATTGCAGGATCTAGTCGAGTCCCCTCTCAGTCCCTTGAGACCCTGAACCAAGCTGAGCTTGCACTCAGAGTCTTTCTCTTGCAAACCGCCGAAGGTCTGCTGCCTGAGGTCATTTGTTCATTCTCCTTCCAAGTCTTCCACCTTCTCATCTTTAATCAACTCACTGGCTGAAGTTAGGATTCCAGACCTCCTTTGTTCTTTACGTACCAGATACAGTCCCCGATTTAGAGTGATTTCTCCTCGAGTCTTTATCTCCATTTGATCACCCCTCTACAAACAAATCGTGACATTAAACTGATGGGTGTCGGGTTCTGCTCCTGCAAGCAATCCAGGAGTGACTTCCGACGCTAACATTTCTGGCACCGTTTCCGGGGACGAAGTTGAATATTTTCCCTGGGATTGAACGACAACGACTGGCTGATTCTGAAGGTGCATCAGATATCAGAACTATTGAGATTGCTACTGTGCACCTGGTGACTCCATTGTGATGACTCCACTGGAGCGAACCCGCTGTTTTAGTTGTGGCTTCCAGAGGCAGACACACTCGGTCTCATCCACAGCTGCCTCTAGCTGCACCTGAATCTGATCCAGAAGTGGTGCTCAGGAAAGGAAAGGCTCGCGAAGAATAATCTTTCATCACCGAACCAGGTAATCCGCCATCTCCTTTCATAAGAACTCCGTTTTCTCCTCCTCAGATTCTTGATCGGCCTCCTTTCGAGGTTTCCCATTTCCTCAACTTCAGGAGTGTTCCTGCTGAATTTTCCCCTCCCGGCCAGGGATTGGAGGGAGAAATTCTTGCTACTCCCCTCTCCCCTGAAGCTGTACCTTGGCGTTGGGTCGGGACCGCAGAAGGTTTCTCCACTCCTACACAAAGGGAAGCATCTGCCGATTTGAGCTCGCTAGCCTTCTCCATAAATCCCCTCTTGTTTCCCACTCCACTTCGGGACTCATTCCCGGCAGCCCCTTCGCGAACTCCTTCTCCTCCGAGTTTTCCTCCACCTATCACTCCTATGGCTAGTGCTAATCCCCCTCCGAATAGAATGGATGCCATAATCACGGCCAGATACACCCCCTTAGTCCTACCTCAACCTATGCATCCCCTCCCCGCTAGAGACTACTTGAAGTATATGCCGAAGTTCACCGGGGAAGAGGACGTAACCGCAGAAGAGCACCTGGCTGCTTTCTACCGCTATGCAGACAATTTAAACATTGAAAATGAAGATGTCTGGATGAGAGTCTTTGTTCAGAGCCTGGATGGCGAGGTGAGGAAATGGTTCAGGGGACTGGCTCCCGGATCTATTGCTGGAATCGAAGCCCTGGACGTTGTTTTCCTGAGGTAGTGGGGAGATAGAAAGGATTTCATGTATTACATGATGGAGTTTGGGTCTCTGAAGAAAATGGATGGAGAGTCTGTCTCTGACTTCTCCAAAAGGTTCAATAAAATGTATAATAAAATTCCTACAGAGGTAAAGCCCTCAGAAGCCTCTGCCCAAATTTCCTATGCTGGTGCATTTGATCCTGATTTCTGCCTTTTGTTGAGGGAAAGAAGAGCCACCTCCTTAGCCCAAATGCAAGATGCGGCTGTATAAGTGGAATCCAATGTGCTAGCGACTGATAGACTGAGAAACCATGTTGATGTAGACAGGAGGAAAGGAAGATTTGAAGCTTCAACTTCTGGCTCCTCAGTGCCTCACCCCCAAATGGACGAACTGACTAAGATGGTGAAGTCTCTGTCTGCAGAGATGGAGAGAATGAGGGCGGAAGGGAGGCAAGCATATAAAGGCCCTCAGATCGCCAAAAATAAAGGAGGATTCAGAAGGCCAAATAATTTTACTCCCTCGAATACGCAAAGAGAGAGGGGAAGAGACAGGGAGGACCAGAGAATTCAGGCCCCTTTTCAAAACAATTTGGTGACCGACGAGGAAGAAAGAGGAACAGAGGAACTTGATCCTGAAATCCATTGCTTCGGAGAGACTCCCCCTTTCCCTCATCTGACTCAATCAACATACGAGGAGTCACTCATGAACAGTCAGCGAAATGAATTGAGCAAAGGGGACAAGGTTAGCGGTGGTCGAGGCAGGTATAACCTGAGGTCCGAAAAGAAGATAGCAGTACCCAATATTCCTGAGCAGTCCACCAGGACAGAGAAACCTGCTAATCAAGTAGCAGACGCTCACAGAGGTAAGAAGGCCCAACCCCCCTCTCCTATTATTTAGAATCATGTTTCTGAAACAAGAGAAATCCCAAAGCCTGCATCTTCGTTTAATTTCGAGCATGAGATTCAAAAGATCAGAATCCCTGTGCCCCTTACTGAGCTAATCAAACATGAAGAATTCAAGAGACGCTTCTCTGAGTTGTTGCAGTTCGAAGCTCCATGCCTTCCTACAGAATCCATAAATCTCCAAGATGAGAAGTCAGTAGTTGTTCTAGGTCCCATGGTAGAAGATAGAGACAATTCATCCCCTCCCTTCTACACATCCCTGAACATACATGATAAAGTGCTGCACAACTGTCTGATGGATTCAGAGGCCTCTCACAACCTCATGCCCAAAACCGTCATGGAAGAACTAGGGCTAGAAGTCACCCGAGCCTATCATGACCTCTACTCTTTTGATTCTAGGAGAGTTCAGTGCCTTGGAGTTATTAAAGACCTGGTAGTGACTTTGTTTCAACTGCCCATGAAAAGTGTGGTCATGGATATCATAGTAGTTGATGTCCCCCCCAAGTTCGGTATGCTATTGTCAAGATCTTGGATAAAAATACTGGGGGGAACTTTGCAGATGGACCTAACATATGCCACTATCCCAGTGTTCAGAGGAGAGCATAGAAGACTATAAAGGGAAGCCCAACTGGCCTACATAATTAGTGATGAGGCCAACCCCACCAATCATCCCATCTTTGTCTTGGACACTGATTTAGGCTCCAGTTTACTACAGCTCACCCATACCCCCGAGCCTCCTCTCAAACTCAGAAAGCAGCCCACTGTTTCCCCTGAAGCTCCTCCCTCCATCACCCCAATCTGGAAAATGTTTTTCGATGGAGCCTGTTCCCGAGAAGGCACTGGAGCTGGGGTGGTTTTTGTGTCACCCGCTCAGGAGACCATATCCCTGTCATATAAGCTGGAATTCGAAACCACTAACAATGTGGCAGAGTATGAAGCTCTTATCCTGGGATTAAGAGCCGCAAGGGAAATGGGAATTCAAGAGGTAACAGTGTTCGGAGATGCCGAGCTGGTAGTCCAGCAGATCAGAAGCACATATCAGGCCAAGCATCCCCGACTCAGAAGTTACATAAATGAGGTGTGGGATCTAATTGATAATTTCTTCTCAGCATTTAATATTTCTTTCATCCCAAGAGAAGAGAATACAGTTGCAGATTCCCTGGCTACATCAGCGAGCGTTTTCAAAGTACCCTTGCCGCCCAAACTGAGGTACGATGTAGAAGTAAAATACAGGCCTTCCATACCTGACAACCTCAAGCATTGGAAGGTGTTCGAGGATGATCTCGAGATCAAGAGGTTCTTGGAGACTGCCGAAGAATTCTCAGAGATGCATATCGACCAAGATCCTGCCTCTGAGGAAGAGCTCGATGGGGGTAATTTT
This sequence comes from Picea abies, assembly GCA_900067695.1. Lineage (NCBI taxonomy): Eukaryota > Viridiplantae > Streptophyta > Pinopsida > Pinales > Pinaceae > Picea > Picea abies. The sequence goes on from CBVK0102506521.1 coordinate 11,914, forward strand.
CTGAACAAGATTGCAGGGCGTGACATTGTACAGCTACCCAGCAACCACATTCCCAGAGGACTAGTTCCTTTGGAAAGACTTTTTGATGGAAATGACGTATCGTTAAAGGGAAAGGTCTCAGAGGAGGACGTTGGTACTATTCAGTGCAACATTGGGACCAAGGGTGAGCCCAAGTTTGTCAAATTGTCAAAGAGTCTGACAGAGGAACAGAGGTCCGAATACATTGGACTTTTGAGGGAGTTTGCTGATGTGTTTGCCTGGACCTATGAAGACCTCAAAACCTATGACACCTCTGTCATCGAGCATAAAATTCCATTAAAGGAAGAGGCAAAGCCGTTCAGGAAGAAGTTGAGACAGATTAATCCCATGCTGCTGCCTATCATGGAGAGGGAAGTGAAGAAGTTGCTTCAAGCTCAGATCATTGTGCCACTGAGATATTCAGAGTGGGTGGCCAACTTGGTGCCAGTAAGGAAAAA
>CBVK0102506532.1:0-13484 GCA_900067695.1 Picea abies
CGTGCCCTCAAGAGTTTGCATCAGTGTGGGATGAATTGCATCTTTCATGAGCACAGTTAAGGCACCGCCAACACCAAGATTATCAACAGTAACTGGATCTCCTGCCCTACTATTTCCTATCACCATTTTCCCAAGCCTTTCTCTCATGTCTGCAAGAGAAGTTGTAAGGGCTAAAACAACCATGATTTCACTAGCTACAGATCTCATCTGGGCCTTGACCAATTGTAATTTTCCTTAGGAAACATTCATTGACATCCATAACTCTTCTCCAAGTAATGGATTCCGGATCTATGTCAAGCCTAGCAAATTTATTTACCTCCTCGGGGGTGAGATCATTAGGATCATCCTTATGAATGCCCAATTTCTCTAGACGTTTCATCATGATTTTTGCAAAAGTCCGTTTTCCTTCTTTGTTTATGGGGCATAGTCTATTAAATAGTGCATTGTCTGATTGGGTCGTCTCATGAAAAATCTGTGTATCAATAGCAGCTGCAAGAAGATTGTTTGCAGCTGTAATAGCATGGATATCTCCTATCAAGTGTAAGTTGAATTCATCCATGGGAATGACTTGATTGTATCCTCCCCCTGCAGCTCCTCCTTTTATTCCAAAGGTTGGCCCTTGACTTGGTTGACGGAGGCATGTCACAACCTGCATCAGATAAGGTTAGTGTTTTCACTGCACACACATATCAGAGAGACCGGCTAACTAGAGGAGAAAGACTCATCCGTAACCAAGAGATTACCCAGACAACACTTTGAAGTTGGTGCACATCCAATGACAGTAACTCTGTCCAACAAGGTGGGGAGTCTATCTACCATTGAATGTGCACCCAGTCTAGTCCCGTCAAGTCCAGGCTGGGTAATATCTTCCTTTCTCTTCCAATGAATTACCCATGCACAAGCAATTGAATTTTGATATATGACCATTGACCAACCTATAGGATTATCCCTGGAAACAAGATGTGACTAATTTGTCCTCTTCAGTCCTCCTTGGAATGAGAAATGCAATGCAATGATCAAATGCATCAAGAACATATCTTCAAAAGCAAGACCATCAATACAGCAACTAAAACTTATAAAAAGATGACTCCCTGATCTTCTAGATCAAATGAAGTGAAATTTCTTAAGTGTTGTAGAGTGCAAAGTTTTGAAATTTCCACAATGTGGCCACAAGAACAGTGCACTGAGGTGTCAAACCACTGTACCTGCATTTTATATTCATGAACTTCTCTGTACCAATGTAAGCACCAAACCCTGCCTCAGTCACAACAAATCCTTCTTGGCCTACTAACTTCATTGCAATCTTGTCAGCTAAAATAGAAGAATTTCCATGAGAAATACTGGCAAAAGGACCAGCATGAACAAGCACTGGCGTGCCCTCAAGAGTTTGCATCAGTGTGGGATGAATTGCATCTTTCATGAGCACAGTTAAGGCACCGACAACACCAAGATCATCAGTAGTAACTGGATCTCCTGCCCTACTATTTCCTATCACCATTTTCCCAAACCTTTCTCTCATGTCTGCAAGAGAAGTTGTAAGGGCTAAAACAACCATGATTTCACTAGCTACAGATATATCAAAACTAGTTTGTCTTACCATTCCTTTCTCATCTGGGCCTTGACCAATTGTAATTTTCCTTAGGAAACGTTCATTGACATCCATAACTCTTCTCCAAGTAATGGATTCCGGATCTATGTCAAGCCTAGCAAATTTATTTACCTCCTTGGGGGTGAGATCATTAGGATCATCCTTATGAATGCCCAGTTTCTCTAGACGTTTCATCATGATTTTTGTAAAAGTCCATTTTCCTTCTTTGTTTATGGGGCATAGTCTATTAAATAGTGCATTGTCTGATTGGGTCGTCTCATGAAAAATCCGTGTATCAATAGCAGTTGCAAGAAGATTGTTTGCAGCTGTAATAGCATGGATATCTCATGTCAAGTGTAAGTTGAATTCATCCATGGGAATGACTTGACTGTATCCTCCCCCTGCAACTCCTCCTTTTATTCCAAAGGTTGGCCCCTGACTCGGTTGATGGAGGCATGTCACAACCTACATCAGATAAGGTTAGTGTTTGCACTGCACACACATATCAGAGAGATCGGCTAACTAGAGGAGAAAGACTCATCTGTAACCAAGAGATTACCCAGACAACGCTTCGAAGTTGGTGCATATCCAATGACAGTAACTCTGTCCAACAAGGTGGGGAGTCTATCTGCCATTGAATGTGCACCCAGTCTAGTCCCGTCAAGTCCAGGCTGGGTAATATCTTCCTTTCTCTTCCAATGAATTATCCATGCACAAGCAATTGAATTTTGATATATAACCATTGGCCATATGCACTTTGATGAGAATTAGTTCTGGGTTGTTGCTTAGAGGTTGGGATGTGGTGCTTCCATGAAAACACCTTAGTTTCAAACGCCAATGGGTGTAGAACCCTTGTGTGTGTGTGTGAGGGAAGGTGTTTGACCTCTCAAAATTGGTTTCTCTCCATAATCAATGGCACTTAACATGTCTGACAGGCCAAATTGGTCTAATTTGATGTTAATAGGATTCTTTGTCCTTTATATTTGTACTTTTCAATTTTGCACTATTTGTAATTTATCCTTACCTCTTTCGAGTGACTTAGTCTAAATTGATCACTCACCCACTTTGCTGGTAGCCATCGGTTGGACCTTGATTTAGTTATGTAACAAGTTGTTGCCACAATTGATCCCAATCTTTGGTCTCTTAGTATTTTATTGCAGACATAGTCAACTTTGAACACTCTTCCCAGAATTTTGCACTCTATATATAGTATTAGAAATGAGTGTACAACTAAGTTGCAGAAAACATGGATTTCCCCCCCTACCATGCCTGGAAATGTGTTTGGTACACGCTGGAAATGTATGGAAACATATATCACTATTTTGAATTGTGTGATGAAATGCCATGTCATGTTCCATACCATTTCGGGCCGAGTAAGGCGTGTGTCATGAATTTTTTTTGGGCATTTTACAATGACTATTAGGCTTTAACAACGTAACTCATGTTTTAAGTTTTAATAGCATGACCTGAGGTGTGTATAAGGTGACAACAATGCTTTAGGGTTAATTTCCTTTGGGAGGAGCCTGACCCCCTAATATTGATGGAGAGAGCTAACATTAATTATCATTTCCAAAGGTTGACCCTGCTCTAAGGGCCTTAATAATTGGAAGTTGTTTTTTGCTCCTAATCTTGTCCTCAACTTTCCAGAGATAATTCTAGCATAGATTCCCTATCAAGTGCAACAAAAAAACACAACCCATCATCACTCCCCAAGCCCCCTACAGCTTCTCCAATACAAGATTCTTCTATAGGGGTTTTTTAAGACCTTAGGTGATATCCAGAAGGCTTCTTAATTCTTAGGGTTAAGGCTGTCCTTTTGACACTTGCCTAGAAGGAAAACTATTGTCACATGAAAGGGAAGGACGAGGGCCTAACTAAGAGACAATTAAATTTTCTGGGGAAGATAGGTTCTACCTTCGATATTGCAGCCCTCCTCTTTACCTCTCATAACGACTTCCATGTCTTTCTTGAACACCTCATCAATTGGTGGTAATTGTTCGATAATCCTAGATAATTGTTGTTTTCTTTTAAGAATTACTATGTTACTTAATGTCCAATGCTTATTCATCTTTTAGAAGAAAGCCAACTGAAATTGTATTTCCAACTTGAATGTTATGACTTCTGTATGTCTGAAATTCTACTTTTCTGGTTATAATATGGCTATCCATTTCTGGCTGGGTTTCCCATGTTTTTTCTAATTCAAAATTTCCCTTGATATTAAGCCAGGCCATGCAGTTTCATTACAACTCTTATGATGCTACCTTGCTGGATTTCTCTACTTCTTTTGATGGTTTTTATAGTAAATTGACAATTGAATCCAGAGTCCAGACTTTTTTTGTAATAGTGTTTCTTAAACAGTCACAATTATATGTGTTTAGTATGGCTTCCAAGTTCTACGTTGCTTTCTTTCTCTTACATTCACATGTTGTATCAAGTTACAGACATCATACATTCCTTGTGGTTTGATGTTAATTTGATTTATCATTTTCCAAAATGTTTGTGATTCAATATAAACTGATGAGATGGTTGTTTTCAGGATTGTAAAGGCAGTGGATGATGCTCTTCAACTTTCCCAATCTTTTCGGCTGCCAGTGACCGAACTTGGGCAAATTGTAGTACTTTTTGTTTTTACGTTGGTTTCAAGTTTGGTTGATGCCATAACAGAGGATTTTGGTTTGCAACTAAGATGGCCAGAGGAACAATACAGATTGACTGGGAATATGGGGCAGCATGACATGACAATGGAAGTGGAAGATGACATTAATAGCAAAAGGCACGAACATCGTGAAAACTTACGGAGGACAAATATTGTGGTGGCTGTTGATATGGTTAGAAAAATTACACAACACAAAAGAACGTCAACCTTTCTCCATCTTGTATATCAGAATATGTATTTCCCCTCCATTCTCATAATTTCTAGTTTGTTACAGTTTTAATATATCTTTCTTGTTTGCTTCTTTCTGAATTTTTAGAGGTGATGAGGAATATAGATAAAAGTATAGATGTTGTTTGGATATTTTAGAAATACCAATTGTAGAGTTAAAAGTATGGGCTTAGCAATAGCTATGCTATGTTTGTGGTGCACATTTGCCCTGACATTGTTTCTGTATTTAGTCCCACTTTGCATTTATTTACAACCTAGCCAAGCCCAATGAAAAGGAACTAACCTACAATTGTGTACGTGATGGTCTACATATACTCATGCATATAATCGTTCTACAAACACAATTATCGAAAGTGGCTAAAAAGAGCACCCAACTGCAACTAAAATCATAAAAAATATTATCTGAATAGAGGGGTGTTACTGAATGGAATTTTCAAGGGAGGAACTCTCTAAAAATTTCTCAAAATGCATGTTTTCTGACTGGTTTCACTTTCCATTTGTCCCTTTCTCATTCTTCATATTCAAATAATTTATAATAATAATAATAATAATAATCTATTTTTAAGGTCATGGCCAAGCTAGAGACCAAATTGGTGAATGAGACCCTCTTGTTTGTGGGACAAGGGACCCCCTCTGCACAACGATTTAACTGCTAAAGTCTATGGAGGTATACATACCCTACTCTGCTCTGGATTTGAACTTGTGACCTCTGAGGAGGAAACACATGCTTCTCTGCACAATCTTCCTCAAAAGTCTGGGCTTAGTGATCATTTTTCTATCTCTGTAGTGATCATTTGTTCTGACATGGTTTATGTATCTAGTTACACTTTGCATTTATTAAATTCACCCATATTGGATGGACTGACTCTTTTTGTCCTCAAATTGAAGTAGTGTGTCCACTGTTTGAGCATTAACATTGATGAACCCCGGAACCAATGCCCCATTTTGGCCTTATCTGCATCTTCCCCATTTTTTAAAACAAATTCCATCCACCCTTTAGACGGAATGTGAAATATTGGCATGTAACCTAAAGAAATTGCCCAGACTTAACTCACCCAGTCCTACAGGGTTCTCACTTTCAGAACCACCTAAAAATCTTCCAACCAAAGATTTTTCTATATTGAGATGATTTGGCTCAACATGACATCTTCCCCAATAACTAGCTGGACCTTCTCCACCCTTCGCCTAATACATTTGCAACTACACCTTGAACATTGACTCTTAATAGGTTGCTTCTCACTCTTTACCCCCGAGTTTCCTTCCATCTCCTCTAAACTGAGATCCTTTCTAACTTCATCAGGGTAGAAAGCTTCCGATCCGCCTCCCTTCAATCCAAAAGAATCTACAAACCCTACTACAATGTTCACTGAAATTCCAGTAGCAACCTTATCAAACCCTAATAAACCATTAACACTTGCAGAGCACATCGCTTCAGATAGAGGGAATGAATGGTGGTTCAAATGACTACTTGGGAATGAGGGTCCGTCTACCCATGTACCATATCTGCCAGTCATAACTTGCCATACATCTTCACCTAAACTCTGATTGATGGCACTGACAATGATGCCCTTGGGATGCAGGATATGCACTTTTCCTAAGTTTGGAGGGGATGTTGGAACACTCTGCATGAACAAAAATTGTCTTCCCTGCATGTCGAACAATTACCTGCATGTACCTCGAACTGAACTGATGCATGTAACTAAAATGATCAATAATGCTCTCGAGGATAATTCTGATGTAGATATTCTTCATTTTCTTTTATTGTTTTTGTGCCTGAAAATTCAGCAACTTTTCCATTCTTTTCAGGAAGTCCGTGTAAGGTTTGCTGGATTCGGTGCTGAAGAAGATGAATGGGTCAATGTGAGAAAGTGTGTGAGACAACGTTCTCTTCCTTGTGAATCTTCTAAATGTGTAGCAGTGTTGCCGGGAGACCTCATACTCTGTTTTCGGGTACTGTTTTAAAAAATCTTCATATTGTTCTTCCTTAGAAGAAACTATGCACAATCACATTCTCGACTTTATAAGTTATTGTCTTTATGCAGGTATAGGTTATTTCTGTTTGCATTGGATTGTTGATAGTTGTAGCTGTAGAAACCTTATATTGTTCCTTATCATTGTTTTCATCATTTTGAATCATTTGTGAGAGAGCACTTCCATCAACGGGGCCATTATATTCTTGGTGCCTGCAATGCCTATATGATGGGTGCTCAAGCATAATGCCTATAAGCAACACCCTCAATCATGGAGATAATATCTGTTATAACAGAGCGACTGAGATCTCCTACTAATGTTATCTTTATTAAATGAACTCTCAATATTTCTCTGCCTCCTACAAAGAATACAATCCAACCCATAAAATGGAGACATCTCCTCCTTTTATCCACTGATCCGCTAAAACTACCTATCCTTAGAACACACAAATCATGCCTATTTTTATGCTACCACCAAGAATATTCAATAAAAGGTATGCCCCCTGCAACACATTTTGTAGCCCGCGAAGGTAAGACTCATTATTTCATTTTTTCTTTCACTTTGTTATGTCTGTTGGGTGCTGCCATGCCCAATGCCAATAGACATTGATTTTAGTTTCATTTATCCCTACTATATGGCACGTCTGAGGGCTTCCAAGCCCAGTCTCTGATGTTAACTTCACCTTTGCATTTTTTGTCAGTGCCCCACAAGACTTATAATTTCATCACATTTCAGCTACCAAAAAGTGGTCATGAGTTTCCTATGTCTCACCCTTTCCGAAAGTCATCATTGATGCTATAGAAAATCTGTTATACTAGACCATCTAACCAGTTTCTGATCCTACTTGTGACTTTTCCAGAATCAAGAAGAATCTTGCGTGAATAAGTTGGGCGTTTCATGGATAAGTTTATCATAAACTTTCCTCTTTGGATGGCTTGCAACTCCTTTTTGTTATGTTAGGCATCTGTGGTTGGTTTGAGCAGCAGGAATACCTACACCAGGCCTCTAGATGTAAAACTGTTTTCTGGGCTTTAAATAGGAAAACATGCAAGACAAAGATATGCCAACAAATTGATGGTTGGGGGAGAAGATATTTATTTGAGGAAAATTATTACACAATGATGCAGGGCTCTAAAAGGAATAGAACTCTGCAATGTTGCTTGCGTACTCACTTGAAAAACTAATATTCATGGGTTTGGTGGTCTTTACATAGGAGAAAGGAGGAGCATTAATTCTAAACTTTGGCATGCCTACGCAGGACCTCTTGTCTCATTTCCACCAGTGGGTAGACTGGTGGTATATTTTCCACAAGGCCACAGTGAACTAGTAAGTACTTTTTAGATTTCCTGTTGTCAACTAGTCTCAATGACTGTACCTTTGGTTGATCTGATGTTTATTTAGAGAAAGAGGAAAAAAACAGGCACACATTCTTTCTTCACAAACAAATAGATAGAGAGATAGATTTTATTATAACTGTCCACGAGAACATGTCGCCATATGAGACAAAACAATTACATTATGTGCAACATTTTCAAAAAGATTAAAGAAAAACATTACAATAAACAAAGATAGGGTTGTAATGGGGGGAACCGAATCATGGTCCCGGTCTAATCATTTGGCTCCAATCTCCTTTGTTCATGGCTGGCTCCCCCATTGACTCTTTTTTCAGCAGCCTCCTTGTCCACATCATTTCTCAACCAACAATTTCAATATGCAAGTTTGATCTCTCCCTAATTTGTGACTATTGTACAGAACATGTTTTTAAAAATGTTGCTTGGTTCTCCTTATTTCCACATATCTAGCATAACCTTTCATCTCATGCCTCCTTGAGTTGTTCCCATATTCCCGTTTCATATCTCAATCTGTAGGAGTTGGTTCTTAGTTGTACTATTGCTTGCTTTTCATGTCATGGGATGTTAAGTTTCAAGTAATTTTATCACTTTGATTTTCTCATTTGCGTTGAAGTTGTCTATGTAGTATTGTTGTTTTCTTTTGATATTTCACCAAATCAATTTCCTACTTCTTTTTATTTTGATCCTCCCCTCCCAGAGCAAGGGGAAAGGGCATGACCAAGATCATGGCAAATTATACAATGAAAATCTAAATTATAATCATTGAGAATTTGGTTCCAACCAAAAATTTTCCATGTTTGAAATCATTTCTTCTGAAAATCCTTTACTCGTCTATTTTCATGTAAACTTCAGCATAGAAGAGTGTTGTGTTACTTGGAAGAGAACCATTGCATTGGAAATGTTCTAAATGATTGTTAGGACTCTAAAGAACATCGTCTTCATAGAGAAAACCTGGGAAGTTTTTTGTTACTGTATTAAGATTAGTACTATGGAATCTTATTCTTTAAAATGTAGGCCATGTTCAATTAAATATGGCTTCTGTTGTGACCTAAAATTATATTTGGTGGTTAGTATATACATTATATTTTCATCCTACATTTTTCGCAATTCTTTGATAATGCAAACAACTTCAAATTTCTATACATTTTATCTTCAATTATACTTATAAACTGCTTGAAATGAACTTTTGTAATTGTAACAAAATGGTAAGAAGGCACTCTTCAGATCACACATACAATTGCTTCACAATATACTTGTACAGGCTACAATGTAACACCTTTTTCACTCTATGTTATGTTGATTCTCAACAAAATGCATTAAAGTCAAATAAGTTTGCATCTGCTGATAAATCGAAACCCCATGGATCATCTACAAGAGGTTGGAATGTATTGCCAATTTTTAATTGCATACCATATGTAAGGTACTGAACTGTAAAAGAATTGTGGGTGAGTAATACGTCTGGCCTACATGACTGAAGAGATGTAGATAGCTACACCACTCCACTATTGATACAAAAACCATTCAAGTTTACAATTGCTTTAAATATCAATATCCATTTTTATCTCATATGTCTAGAATTCAACATTCCCAATTCCATATAGATATGTCACTCCTCTACAAACAACAACATTCAGTTGCATTTGCCCACAAAACATATGTTGGCAAGGGCATCTATACAGAACGGCAAGGGACAGCGATGATGCGACAATCCTAACATCATTCAAGTTACCTTTGTCATCCAGTGTCCCCTTTCCTTCATTTTCATCCATGAGATCAACATTGTTTAAATGTAAAAGCTCATTGTTCTTTTCCATTACCATTTTTAAGTGGAAGACGAGTCACTTAGACTAAATAGGAAAACATAATTTGGTTAAAAACCAGACTCAAAAAGACTTTAAATCGTGACTTTTCATACAAGGATGCAGTCATAGAATCACATGAATGGTCAATCAATATGTTAGGCAATTTCTCCAATGTTCTGTATGCAGTAAGTCCCGTATCTAGGATTTTGAATATTTGTCCATGAATCCTTTGACAAATAATACTGTTACAAATGTGATGGATAGTTCTGGATATCATCATTTAAAAAATACATATTCACAATTTGAAGGCTTGCAACAGTATCCACATTTGAATACCCTTCAAAGTTCAAACTTGTGCATTTAATGACATGACAAATATAATGAAAGTCCTATCCAAATAGTAAGCCCTGTTGAAATTTTCAATATTGCAACAATGAATTTCTCTTATACCATACTCACCTTGTGATATAGCAATTCAAGGTGAAGGATGGCTACAGACTCCACTTGCACATCATTCATCAATATAGTGCTAAATACACTTTAAAGGGAATGGCAATAAATTGCTTTCCCTTTATGAGAAAATGCACAACATGTCATGTCTATAGAGCCGAGCATATCTTCCATGACCTCTGCAACCCAATACCCTCCACATGATAACTAGATTATTCAATCTTCACAACAAGCTCACTCATTGCCACATCACAAAGGCTTTACTTCTGCTGAATCTTTGCACAGGATGACTTCTGAACTGTGTCGATTGACTGCACCAGTTTCCCAATATCTCAGCCCCGGAACTGTGTATGAAGATTATGATTATGGAGAAGAGATCATGTTTATGATTGACTGCACCAGTTTCCCAAGATCTCAGCCCTGGAAGTAGTCCTCAATTCAGTCCAGCCAGGTATTTTTTGTGTATGGCATTGTGGCCCTATCACTGCAAGTGGATTTCATAAGATTTTATAGGAATGTGTATCTGCTTGATAGATGTCAGAAAAGCTCAAAATTTCTTTAATAAGATAATGAAAATGTGTATCCTTCTCATGTACAGTCTACCTATCAGTGGTGATGGGCAAAGAAAGTACAACAAGAGTGGGCCATCCTAGAAAATAATTTTCCTGGTAAGTACTGCTGGCATTGCACTACTTTAATCAAAATTATTTGTGATTCTTCTTGCCCATAATTTCAGTTATCTGCCAACATTCTATACTAGCCTGTCAATTGAAATTTAATCTCATGTTTTGTAGGCATTGTAGTTTGTCATTAGAGTGATTTGTTGGTCACGGAAAAACTCATTAGATTTATGTATTACCTGTTCATAGGTTATTTATTTATATATTAATAGGGAGACTTTCACACAATCCTCCAAAAATGTGCTGATGTCTAGTGTTAGTTATCAAAATCAAATCAATTCATCTTTTATTTGTCAGTAATGTTTTAGCTCCTCTAGTCTTCTACTGTATTATATATATAAATCTTATGAGCTCTGTGTTAACTGGACAGACACAATTTATGTTAGAGTCTAGAGGACCGGATGGATTTACTTAGGGCTGTAATTATTGGAGCAACTGGCACACCTTATCAAGATGGCCTTTTCTTCTTTGATATTCATCTTCCAACAGAGTATCCTCACAGTCCACCAGTAAGCCTATTTTTATTACAAATTCATTTGAAGGCGATTTTTATCTTTCTTCTTATTAAATCTCATTTGATGTTTTATTTATTTTATTTGGGTTGACGATTCAATCTTCGCAGTCAGCACACTATCATTCTGGTGGTCTTCGATTAAATCCCAATCTGTATGAAAATGGGAAGATCTGTCTTAGTCTTTTAAACACATGGACAGGCAGAGGGAATGAAGTTTGGGACCCCTTGAATTCAAGCATCCTTCGAGTCCTTGTTTCACTTCAAGGTCTTGTACTAAATTCAAAACCTTACTTCAACGAGGCTGGATATGATAAACAGATTGGTAGAGCTGAAGGGGAGAAGAACTCTCTGGCATATAATGAAAATTCTTTCTTGTTATCCTGTAAATCAATGTTATATTTGCTACGTAAACCTCCAAAGGTATGATGCATTGAGATCTCTCATGCAAATCTCACTGTTAAACTACAAAAGTTATTGTCTTTATGCAGGTATAGGTTATTTCTATTTGCATTGGATTGTTGATAGTTGTAGATGTAGAAACCTTATATTGTTCCTTATCATTGTTTGAAACATTTTGAATCATTTGTGAGAGAGCACTTCCATCAATGGGGCCATTATATTCTTGGTGCCTGCAATGCCTATATGATGGGTGCTCAAGTTGGATGTCTTTCAGGAGAGGCAATGATGGGAGTGCATGGTAGAGCAGACACTCAAAGCACCGGCTCGATTGGTTTCAAGATTATGTTGGCTAAGCTTATTCCAAAGCTTGTTTCAACATTTAAGGAAGTTGGAGCAGATTGTGAAGAATTTGTTAATGCGTCTGAGCACTTTGGACATGTTGAGAAGGCTACTATTTGAATTAGGGATCCTGTTTGAAAATAGTATGTTGAATGTTTTGGTTTGTTTGGTGTATTCCTTGTTTGGTCCTTTTCAGTACCAAATACTGTAGAAGTTGCTTGTGTTTTATTAAAATATTCTATGGAAGCTTGCTAGATATTGTAATCGTCTTTGTTTTCTCAAACCTCTTATATACTATTTTTGTATATTCACAAAGTTGTTTGTCATATATTTATAAAGTACTTTGCAGATATGCTGGTGTGTTGTGTCATGTAAATTGTATGGCATTATGGCTAAGTATTGTCTGGCTTCCCTGTGTGCTAAATTTAGACTAGTCAACTATGAGAATACCCTCATCAACTGTACACAGGAATTCTCCTATAGTTGTAGTTAATATATGCTATTGACTGTGGGCCATTAAAAGCTTGCAAAATAGTGACTAATTTTGTTGGAAATTGTATACAGAAAAAATTGTCTTTCTTGATCACTCATATAGCATGGTGCAAGTCAACTCCAAATGCATGCAGAATGAAGACAATAGCTAGCAAATTAATGGTTGTATTTCAAGTGATTGTTCCCTTAATGCTTTAGGCATGCGATTATGTGATGATAGGAACAATACAATTTGAAAATATGCTAAGAGAAATTATGCTACTTGTGCACTGCAACCCCCATACTTAAATGGGTAGGGGGTTTATATATCAGGATTGTGGGTGCTAATCAGGTGTAATAATAGAAGTGAGCAAGCGACAGGGATTAGTAGGTTACAAGTACTAACCAAACGAGTGCATAAAGGTGAGGATAACACATATTTACATTGATTAATAATGTGAGTGAGATGTAGTTGAGGTATTGTTAGGATAGTTGTGTCTATACAGTGAATGTTAGATAAACCTCTGCATTGAAAGGCTTAGATATGTGATGTTATAGAGGGGGATCACTTAAGACAAGGTTATAGGATATTGGCTTTTACTTAAGTTGTTATTAATGTGGTTTGGATGAATTTTATTCTCAAGAGGGGCAATGTAAAAAGAGTGTGTTAGCTGCTAATGATGGAAAAAATGGTTATGTAGCCAAGTTGTTAATTATCCGTGGTTGGAAATGCATTAGTGTATTGGAATTGATGGTTGATTATGGCAAATAGATGCAAGACAAGAACTTGAAGTTGTTGATGCTTTAGAGGAGTTTGGCTTTGGAATATATAGGGGTTGGATTCAAAGATTGTTCGTTTATGGGGAAAATAACATTGTGACCTCGCTTTTCACCCTCCAATATCACCTCCAAACTATGCATTGAAGTGCCTTTATGGGGATTAAGAGGAACAAAACTTGAATCCAGTTGATTTCATCTTACAAAAGAATTCAAGGGCTTCATCATAATGCTCAATTTTTGCATATCCTAATCTA
>CBVK0102506569.1:0-13092 GCA_900067695.1 Picea abies
AATGATCCTATATTGCATGATGCCACATGGCCTGCAATGCCAACCAAACTTCCTTCAGATATACCAAAGTTTGAAGGGAAGGCATGGGATGACCCCGCCAATCATGTCATGACCTTTCATCTATGGTGTTCTTCCAATAGCATCATGGACAACTCTGTCAGACTGCGTCTTTTTCAACGCACACTCACCGGCCCATCAGCCAAATGGTATGTCGAAGAAAAATTAGGGTCCCACACGACCTTTGAGTCATTGGCCAAAGCCTTCTTAACTTTCTTCCAATTACCCATTCGACATGACAATGGTCTAGAAATACTGTCTAATTTCAAACAGTCCTCAGCCACCCACATTGCTGACCACATTCATGAGTGGCGTAGGTGACGTAGTTTATGTAAAGCAGAAACCACCAAGCAACAATGTCTTGACTGGTTTCTTAGATCACTTGTCGCTCTCCTTGGTAAGGATGTAGCTTCCACCTTCCCACAATCCAAAAAGGAAGCCATCAGTAAAGCCCAACAATATGACCTCATCTACGCACAGTCGGGATACTTATACACAGTACTTCCTGATCTTCCAAAACCTGTGCCATTTGGTCAAGACAAACCTGGGATGTCTCACTCAGCAGACGAACTAATAGGTGCCACCACACACCATAGTCCACAACCCCAACCACCACCGATGTATGGAACACCTCAATACCCACCAGAATATGGGGGCACTTCTTATTAACCCCCACCCCCTTATCAACAGCCGTACCCTGTTGCTACACCTCCACCCATCAGTGGACCACCACCATCACCTCCCATACATCCACCTCTTCCAAACACCAGTGGTCCCCCCTCCACATCACCTTATAGTACTAGTGAAAGTTCCACACCTTCCTATGTACCTTATGGAGCTGCACCACCACAGAATCCTTACTTTCCCTTTCCGGGTCCTCCACAACCCAGGGCTCCCCCATATCCTCATACGGGGTTAAATTTTGTTCAACCCTCTGCTGCTCAACAATATCAAAATTTTGAACAGTTGAACACAGCCAATCCAACTCATCCTTCAAACAACACTAAGAGGAAAGGAAGGAACAGGAATAACAACAATCCTGGTCAAGGTGGGAATCAACCACCACAGCATCAACCCACTGGGGGCAATCAGAACCAAGGGAACCAAAACCCCCAAGGGGGCAATAACAACAAACGCCAAGGGTGGAACACTGTTAAAACTATCCACCCTTGTGCTCTTTGTGGCGTATATGGTCATTACACTCACAATTGCCCACAGATCGCTGATTTCAAAAGGTTGAAGGACTCTGGAAGTCTTCCCCCTTCTCCTGCACAATCTACCCCACAACAGGAACAACAAAAATATGCGCAACAACCCCCTCCCGCCGTGCTGCAAAATCCTATCCCACATCAAGGTGTGATAAACACCCAACAGGACACGCAACATCCCCCACCTCAGGTGGGCCAATACCACAATCCCAACAATCCAGTAGAGCGAACAATTCTTCTCACCAGTGAGGAAGAAATCCTTCTGCAAACATGCAATCGTCAGTATCCTGCAACAGCTGAGTCTACTCCTACATCTACAGAAACAAACCCTACACCAACAGGAACTCTGTTGGTGATCCCACGCCCCTCTGTCGAACCACCATTACTCATCCCTCACATCCCATTGTGCAGGAATGTCCACAACCCATAGGCTAGGGCCGCCCATAACTATAGCTTGGTAGATGACTTAGCACAATCCCCGGCTGCCATGTCAGTTCTGGAAGTCCTCCAGACTTGTCCTACTCAGCGGAAATCGCTACTTTCCACTCTGGGCGCAGTCGACCCCACCGATACTCGACTCATCACCTTTGACCTAGATAGTTGCGAACCGCGTCTTCCCGCCACCGTCACTATTCAAATACTAGTAAAAATACGGAACATCATCGTCCATCGATGTATCATCGATGAAGGGGCATCTACATGCATCATGTCCAAAATAATATGGCAGAAACTTGGTTCCCTAGAACTGATACCTTCTGCCATCACCTTACGAGCTTATGACGGGCGACCATCATCTCCTTAAGGGCTCTTCCAAAATGTCCCCATAGAACTTGGAGGCAAAACTATCCTCATTGACATCGAAGTTATCGACGCTCAACTCGATTACAATATGTTGCTGGGACGTAGCTACATGTATGCTATGAAGGCAGTGGCATCATCCGTCTTTCGGACAATCATGTTCCCCCACAATGGAAAGATTGTAACCATTGACCAAGTCTCCCATTACGAGCCAAACCCATCTGCCAATCTCGATAACATTCTTCCTCTTATTCACATCAACAAAGAAGTATATCCACTCATCGAGATGGGGCCTCGTATTTTCAAAGATCCATCCTTGTTAGGGACGTACCATGGAGCACCACCACTCCTTCCCCCTAGTCAAGTATGCGTCATCTCATCTAACGAAACTCAACAGGAGGATGCTCATCCTCCTCAGGAGGCTTCAGTCATTCCTGACGTCTCAACAATCACAGCACCACTCCCACAGGAGCCTCCTGCGCATTTGTCGACACCTACGGTCCACAAATCCACATCCCCTCAAGGGCCTAATCCCATTTGGGCAACAGTTCCCTGACCCCTCACTCAAATTCCCTTCTTTTACCCTCCACCCGGTATAGAAGCTTTCCAAGTAGCAGCAACACTCACACTACCCAATATGGTGTTAGCAATCCCAGTGTGGTACTTACATCCACCTGAGATGGTCCCTCGCCCACAGGAAAGACTCCCCATGACGATTCCTGTCCTCACTCCCACTACCTCCACTACCCCCATACTACCTACTCCCCCTGCTACCGCTGGGGGCAGCAGAAAGAAGAAGGAGCCCACAACTCCACTTCCCCCGCGCATCCCACCACCTTGCGCATTGTGTGATAAAGAGGGTCACCAAACCAACAACTGCCCATCACTACCGGAATTAAGGAATTTGATTCCCCCCAATCCAACCCCCACACCACCCATTACTACTGCTACCACTCAACCTTCCAGTAGTAAAGGGTTGAAGACAAAATTCGCATGTGCCATCTGTTCTGAGTATGGCCATTACACCCATCATTGTCCGGCACTGCCTCGTTTTCGACAGGCATTAGCTATCGTAAGCTAAGACTTTCAGAACAACCCACGCCGAGCTACCACAACACCTATCACTGACATTCGCTATGTCTCTACTTCAGTCAATGAACGCATGAGATGCCCTTGCTCTCTTTGCGATTCATTGACTCATTTTACATACCAATGTCCGATGATCATCGAATATCGACGACGTTAGTTAGCCCTGCTTCTCCAACCCACAGAGGCAATCATTGACATATCTTCACCATTTGAAGATCTCCATATCATCTCTCCCGAGCCCGAGGCACTCCCTACGCCTCCATGGTTCTTAGATGACATGTCTGAGGATTTACCCCGTAACCCACCCAAATATCCCACCCATCCCCCTGCGGAGACTTTCCATCCCACTACTACGGGTACCCCTCAATACCTCAATATATGGTTTATGATGAGTGAACCCTCACCCTCTCCTAGCGATACCCCCTCTATTTCCTCAGCAGGGGGCACTCACACTGTCACTGAGATCACTCCTCACGATCCATTATATTCCTGTCATTTCCAATGCGACGAAGAAATACTAGAAGAGCTACAACGCCCAGACTCTCTCTGGGACGCACTACATCATTGTGCACTCTTCCTTCCACAGGAAGCCCTCATGCCTCCTAGCCACAATCCCATTTACACGGTCAAAACCAAATATTTTATCCCATCAAGGACTATCGATTGGTTCTATAATCCTATTCCTGCACCCGATGCTTTTGAAGAAGGTAATCTGGCTAACATTTCCCCCACCATCAAAATCGTCATTTCCATTAAACCAGGCATCGTCGAAGAGATCATCATTGGAGCTGCTTGTACTCCTCAGGAAATCACCGCATATAAAGCCCTCTTCCAGGAATTTAGGGATATCTTCGCCTGGTCATACACGGAGATGCCTGGCCTTGACCCCTCTATCATTGAACATCGCATCGACACCTGGCCTGACATCACACCAGTTCGCCAGAAACAGCGACCGCTACACCCATCCAAGGCCGTGGCTATCAAAGTTGAAATCGAAAAATTACGCACGGCCGGTTTTATTTACCCCATTGCTTATACCTCATGGGTTTCCAACCCTGTACCCGTCGACAAAAAACAGGGCTCTATTCATGTCTGCATCGATTTTCGTGATCTTAATAACGCATGTCCCAAAGACAACTTCCCAACGCCCTTCATTGATCAGATCATCGATGATTGTGCCGGCCACAAGGCTCTCTCCTTCATGGATGGATTCTCTGGCTATAACCAAATTCAAATCCACCCAGTCGATCAGTACAAAACCACATTCATTACCCCATGGGGTACTTTTGCATATCGTGTCATGCCTTTTGGCTTAAAAAATTTCGGTGCAACTTTCCAGTGGGCCATGACATACATCTTTCATGATCTAGCTGCAATCATCCTCGCTTACTTGGATGACCTCACCGCTCGATCCAAGAAGCACACCCAACACCTCGATGATTTACGAGTCATCTTTCAACGGTGTCGTCAGTACAACATCCACTTGAATCCTCTCAAGTGTGTGTTCTGTGTCACCGCAGGGTGCCTCCTCGGTTTTATTGTTTCACAAAGCAGTATCACTGTGGATCCCCTCAAAGTCCAAGCCATCACCGAAATTCCACCTCCTCGGAATTTGCGACAGCTACAGAGTCTACAGGGAAAAGCCAACTTCCTTAGACGCTTTGTTCCTGATTACGCTATACGCGCACATGGTTTCCTTCGCTTACTACACCACGACATCCCTTTTCATTGGGACGACTATGCCCAATAGTCGTTTGACGATCTAAAAGTAGCGCTTTCCAATGCGCCCTTGATTAGTGCACCTGACTACAATCGCGACTACATCCTCTACGTATCAGCATTAGCTATATCAGTAGCCAGCGTCCTCGTCCAGCTCGGAGATGAAAATCGTAAACACGTCATTTACTACGTCAGTAAGAACCTCTTAGGACCACCCCTGAAGTACAAACACGAAGAGAAACTTGCTCTTGCAGTTTTCCTCGCAGTCCAGAAACTGCGTCACTACATTCTGCTTTGCACCACCAAGGTCATTACAGATTCCAACCCTATGCAATATTTGCTCAGCCGTCGCCAAGTTAATGGAAAATTCGCTCGATGGATCGTTATCCTTCAGGAGTACGACCTCGAGTTCTCAACACCTAAGAGTAAGAAGGCCCTCGTTCTCGCTGAACTTGTCACGGCCCTTCCCTCTGACACACCTAGTGCCCCCGTCAATACTGACTTTCCTGACGAACATCTCTTTTACATAACTTTAGATGATCCTTGGTATGGCGACCTCCTCGTCTACCTACGAACTCAAAAGTTCGATAATCAGCTATCACGAGATGATAGTCGGCGCATTCGCCATCAAGCACCCTGCTATCTCCTCATCGGTGACATCCTATATCAGCGGGGTGTCAACACCATCCTTCATCACTGCTTGACTATTGACGAGGCCGACAGAGTCTTAAACGACTACCACAGTGGCGCTTGTGGGGGCCATCTTTCGGGCATTGCCACGGCTCAAAAGATTATCCAGGTTGGATACTTTTGGCCTACCCTTTTTCATGATTGCATTCATGCCATGAAATGATGTGAGCAATGTCAGCTCTATGACAACAAAGCCCGAGCTCCCCTCTCTCTTCTTCACCCTGTCATTACTGCAGGCCCCTTTTGTAAATGGGGCATTGACTTTATGACTTGTAATCCCCCCTCTAGCAATGGTCACAAATACATTGTTGTCACTATCGATTACTTCACCAAATGGGTTGAAGCTATGCCCACCTTCAACAACACCGTTGACACAGCAGCGCATTTTTTCTTCAACCACGTCATATCTCGGTTCGGAGTACCACTCCAACTCGTTTCCGATCATGGGAAACATTTTGAGAATGAGATATTCGTCGAACTCTCATCTCGGTTAGGATTCTCTCACAAGTTTGCCTCACCATACTATCCTTAGTCAAACAGATAGGCTGAGGCAGTGAACAAAGTCCTCAAGACCATGTTACAATGCACGGTTAATAAACATAAAACCAATTGGCATCATATGTTATTTTCCACGCTATGGGATTATCGAATGGTATTGAAGACCGCCACGGGTTTCACACCCTTTCACTTAGTCCATGGGGTAGAGGCAAATCTTCCCATCGAGTGCGAAATTCCCACCCTTCGCATTGCCATCGATCTTTTACCTGACACTACTCCCATGGAGCAGCGCTTGCTGAACTTGGAGTCTCTGGATGAGGATCATCGATCCTCATTGCAGAACAACGAGGCAGCTAAAAAATGATCCAAAGCTACCTTTGATCGCCATGTCAACCTTCGCTCATTTCGCGAAGGCGACCTCGTCCTCGCCTATGATATCGGTCATGATACCTTTGGCCACGACAAATTTGAATCCCTCTGGCATGGCCCTTACATCATCCAACATTGCCTCACCAAAAGCGCATACATCCTGGCCTCCCCCGAAGGCCTCACGCTCAAAGAACCCATCAACGGGTTATACCTCAAGAAATTTTATGCTTAAATGTAGTCATGCTACTTTAGGTTCTTTTCTTTTCTAGTGTTTTTAATCTTTTTCCCGCATCTAAACTATCCTTTGTGCTATTGACAGATGACTCCTCCACCAGATAACCACATTGGTTACGCCGACGGCGCCAGCCGTTGGACACAAAATCTCGCTTCGGCTTCTTGGGCTCTCTACACCCCTTCAAATGAAATGCTACATTCCAGCAGCATCTGTTTAGGACCAACAACCAATAACCAAGCCGAATACACTGTTGTCATTGGCCTCTTGACTGACACCCAACATCATCATATTCGTCACCTTAGCGTTTTCCTCGACTCTCAACTGGTCGTTCTCCAACTCAACCATGTGTACCGTGTACGCGATCCATGCCTCTTTCGCAAATACCTGCAGGTTAGATTATTATCTCGACATTTTGATTCCATTACATTTACACATATTCCCAGAGAATTGAATCAAACAACAGATCAAATAGCTAACATGGTGCTAGATTGGCATATATCACATCAAGCTACACACACATAAAACATCGCATATAACCTATCACAGCATATAGATAGAATCAACATCAACATAAAAAACACATGTACACCACATTTGGATCTCAAAAAAGGGGTATACTCATATATATATCACGGCCTCCCTGGCCATCCAAATGTTTACATACACAAAATATACATTGGCCCACAGGCCTGTGCCACATCTCGGTACAAAAATACATCGGCTCACCAGCCTATCAACAACAGTATACAAAAATACATCATACAATCAGGGTGCCTCTAATGCACCCCCAACTGCCCCTCCCTCCGGAGGAGGTGGTGGCCCACCTCGACCTACCCCAGGCGGTGGTGGTGGCACACCTGCAGGACCCTCCTGCCCCAGCTGCAGGTGTCCACTAGTCATGGCGGCGAGCACAGCTGCTCATCGCATGATGGACCGCCATGGTGGCGGTAACCCGATACACTGCTCCAGGAACTCCTCGTCCTGGATACGGATCCACATGCCCTCAGGCACGTCTCGAAACACCATCTCAAACAGATGGAGTATATCATCCAACTCCCCTCTGGCTGCCACTGGAGGGGCATGAGATGGTCCCACACCAGGGTCATCAAATCGGCGCCTCCTCACTGGTCTCGCAGGATCTACAGGTCGCCCCGCAGCCTCATCCTGTCCACGTCTCTCTCCACATGGCGGTCTCCCCTCTGGCTGCACCGGTGGTCTGTACAACTCCACCTCATGCCCACGAGGTTCCAAATCTGCACATACACAAAACAAGCAACAACAGATCATATCAGTATCCATACATCATACATGCGAACTGATATATCAAAATTATAACATAAATCAAAAACATATAAATACACAACATACCTCTATGATCAAAAACCTCCCCAGGAGGCAATACCATGTCCGGGTCCCCCCGGAAGTCTACCCCAACATAGGGGAACTGAAGTATAACCTGCAACATCTGCTGCCATATCTACACCATCTGCGCCAAAAAGTAGTGCCCGCCTTCGCCACCACCGTGGTGAACCAAAATCTGAGACCACCGCCTCAAGCGCGGATCTCGTACCCCTAGTGCCTATAGGAGCACCCTCGAGCGTAGCATAGGCACCCTCTCCAAGAAAAAGGCTACCAGGATGGAGCCAAATGCAAACTCCTCGGTGCCTCTAGACCGACAGTGGTCCAGCTGCGCGATCATCTACGCATGTGGGGTCAGACCCCAGGCGAACCGCTCACGGCCCACCACTACCCTCTCCATCAGAATCAACTCGCCACCACTAATCCAGTGGGGTGCTCGAGATCCATACACCCGAACTATCATTGCTGCTATGCAATGATGCAGCAGGGCATCTATCCCACTAATGCTCACTATCATCCCAGTCATATAATGCTCGCCTGAACAGTATCGCTCAGCGACCATCTTCAAATGCATGTCCCTCGGCAGCATAGGATCTGCTGGCAATGGTGTTCCCTGGAAGGGGAGCCCCGTCAAGAAGTAGATGTCCTCCACCGTAGTGAAGGCGATCTGCTCTCCTTGCATGAGGAAGCAGTGTCGATCGGGGCTCCACATCTCGATCAGAAACTGGAGCAAATACTCCTGTGACCGTATCAAAGGGCACTCAAAAAATTTTAGCAACCCACTGGCTGCTAAAGACGCTCGAACTGCAGGCCTCGCATTGGCCACAACATCTCGTAGCTGTGACCAGTCCCGCTCGCGCCACCGCACATCCATGATCACTGCTCGCCACCTGCACACAACCCAGAAGTCCTATATTAGCTTAGGCAATCATCTAATACATCAAATAAGCTAATTTTTCACCCTGAAACCTTGCCTCAAAGGCATGGTTTTACCACTCACAGGCGCGCACACATGCGCGCCTGTTCACTATACAGGCGCGCATGTATGCGCGCCTGTTTTTTCCCATAAGTGCTCTCGTAAGCGCGCCTGTTCACAATACAGGCGCGCTCGTAAGCGTGCCTGTTCACAATACAGGCGCGCTCTAGAGCACGCCTTTCCAACCCACAGGCCTGCTCGAGAGCGCGCCTGTTCACCCCACAGGTGCGCACTCATGCGCGCCTGTCTACCCTACAGGCGCGCCCCTAGGACGCGCCTTAAATTCCTTTTCACGCGCACACATGCGTGCTTCTTCAGTGTACAAGAGCGCACTCATGTGCGCCTTCCACTGAGTCGCCCGTGCATGTGGGCCCATACTCTACCCAAAAACCCCCTAAAACCCCCGTACGACCCCCCGTACCTACCCTGCGCAAAAATTGGAAACCTATAGCTATGCAGGATGATTAGACCACTAACCTGAAACTAGCACGCCGTCAATCGGGTATCTCGTGCTCTCGAAATCACTCAATCTCCTCTGAATCTGCTCGGAAACTCACTGTAGCAGTAGGTACAAATGAGGTGGCAATGTGGGCCCTACAACTATATATAGGCCTTTTTCCAAACTTCCACTCACCATTCCGAGAGCCCACGACGTCCATTTTTCGAACCGTCTTCAGCCACGGGATCAGTGTCCCACCACCTACATCATGACTGTCCCTAGGCCACTTTTTATCCTTAGCCCCCGGGGCACCTTTTTTCATATCATGGCCAGGTACGCACGCGCATTGTCACATTTATCTAATACATGTTCATATTTGTTATTATCTTTAGATATTGTTCACTTTGGGTATTTGGTTGTTCTATGTGCAGGTACTTGGTCATCATCTCTTCACATCATTCCTTCAGGTATATACTCAACATTGGCATGTAGTCTCTCCCACTGTATTGCATTTACATTCCCAGTCATACCCCCTGATTTTGGCCTTTAGGATACCCTTTTTCCGGCTCTGCAGTACTCACACCTCCATTTGCATTTTTGGTACTGGTACCCGATAGTTTTCTTACCCACATGAGTCGTCTCATTCATAGCACCTTTTTGCACTTTTGACACTCATGCTACTCTTTATTACCCTTTAGGGATGGGAGTCCCAGTAGTCTTTCATCATGTTGTGAATTAACCACATACTTCTTCTCCTCATTTTGCTAGCTTCCCATATGGATTCCCAGCACATCGCTTTATCGTCATGTTCTTTTCTTTACCTGCACCTCCGCAGGATCATGAACCCACCATTTCATCCACTATCAGTTTGCCGATCTGTGAACCTATCTTCATTTCACCTACCTCATACAGAAACTCGCCAATGGGGCCCCCACCCTTCACCAGTTTTCCCAGAAATTTCTGCCCTCCCTGGGGCACTCATTTCACACTGGGGCACCCGTTTCTGTATTTTGTACATCTTTCCCACATTTATTCATTATTTCTTGTACAAAGGCCTTTTATTTCCAGTCTTTTCTTTTGTCGTCACTGTTGGTGACCTACTTTCCTTTTGGGCCACATGCAACCCATGTCACCCTTGGTTGGAGAATTACTTCTCATTTACCCCCGTCGACATTGTCTATATCTTCAAAATACTACTCAGGTCACTTACCTTTATCCTCTGAATTTGTTCACCTTGTCTCGCCTCTGGCACAACTTATCCCTGATCTTGTTGTCCCCCTAAAACTCGATCTTGTTACACGGTTGAGGCCACGCCTTCTATCATGCACCCTCCAACCAAGGGCAGTCTGGAGTCTTCCCACTTTTTGACTTCGTCCATGTACCTCTGCCACTTCCTCACCACAATAGATTCCGCGAAGCCCTTTGCTTCTGGGATTCACATCCTCCTTTTGTTGACATCAACACACTTTTCCAAAAGGGCAACAATATCTTGATTCTCATTTTCCATTTAAGGAGAGATCTCGGATGGAACAGGGGGAAACACCATTGCTCCCTGATGTCGTTGACCCCCATAACATTCGATGCCAACACTTTCTCATGTTGCGGTGGGTCTTACTTTGCGACTATTGCAGTTTTTTTTCTTATCAGTTGCCGAAGACCTCTGAACTTGGTCAGGCCACCAATGCCCAAATCACCGTCGCTGTTTACTTCCGCGACCATTACCACTGGTTCAAAGTATGTTTCTTTGCAGAATTGTCTTTTGCCTTTATCATTTCGCCCCCGAGGGCACTGCAGTTGTCAACATCAACATTTCAGACATTTTTTTCTTCAGAGTTACATTACACGAGCATGGGGCATGCCCGCCTCGTTTTTACACACTTGTATATTGATACACACCTTGTGGAAAGTCGGGATCTACAGGTTCCTTTCTTCTCCAACGGATCGCTCTACGCGGTCCCATTCTTGCTCTCTCTTACAACACCATCCTCAGTAAAAGAAACATTGATGGATTTCGGCTATACGTTTTGCTCCTAACCTCATCCATCAGGGGGCATCTGTTATCACTGAAATTTCGGCTGCACGTGGCGACAAGAACTCCACATCGTCAAAACAGGACTGGAGTCATTCATGGCATAGGATTAATTCCACAACATTGCAAAAGGGTCAAAAACTATACAAAATGACCAAAAATTTGAAGGGCGCTTTACAGCATCTGGGTGCGCGCGCGTATGCACGTAACAGAAATGTACAAAGCGTGCATATGTGCACAAGGCACGGTTGTTGGGCGAAAAACCCACGCGCCTGCTAAATGGCGCATTTATTGAAATTGGTCGGCCTCCCAACCACTAATGGATTAGCTCCCAAGTCGATTTGACACCAAATCCGAGCTCAATCCTCATGGTGGGCTGGTCAAAGACCTAATTGAGCCCTAAAGAGCCCCTTTTCACATTCAAAAGAGGTCACATAATAACCCAATGCTTGGCTATAAAAAGCCATGAATGACCACCATTTTCTCAAGGAATTCTTTGTATTGTTATGCTGCTGAGATTGCTAAGGACTCATTCTTTGGCAATAAACATTGTAAGCTGCATTTCAAAGAGCTATTCACCCCTCACTTGAGTGAATAAGATTGGATTTCTTTCACCCACATTTTCATCTTTTCATTGTAAGGAGAGAAAACTTTGAGGGCCTCAAGAGCCTTCCATTGGAGAAAGAAGGGACCCAAGTCCCCTTTCTTCTTTGTGCCTTTGGATTTCATCAACAGATCAGCTTATACATTGGTGATATTGGTCCATTTGTCTCTATTTTTCATTTTCTCATATGCTTTTAGTTTTTATTTGTTTTAGTTTAATTTTTGTTTATAACTTTGTTGTTTTCCTTTCTAACCTTTTACCTTACAACTGTCATGCCTAGCAGAGCCCAACTGGGCATGTAAGCACTCTTAATTTTCTCACTTAGTGACGAATTGGGTGCAAACACTATTGTTCATTGCTCATTGGATATAATTGAATGGTTTAAGTATAAGTTGAAAAAGTTTTTAAATTGTACTTGATACTAATTCACCCCCCTCTTAGTATCAATAATTGGTTTCAGAGTAGGTTCCCTTCATAACAATTTAACAATTGGAAGGAAAATCCTGAGCAGAGATGGATGACCATGAACACATTTCAAATGGGATTAAAAAATTTGATGGAAGAAATTATGCATACTGGAGTGATAGAGTGAAAACTTACCTAACGGCTTTGGGAGTAGACATTTGGTACTCAGTTGTGAATGGCTATGTAATCCCAAATAATGCTCCAACCGATCCAAATGACAAAAAACTTATGAGTTGTAATTCAAAAGCTAGACATGTTATTCTAGCAACATTGACACCAACCATTGCTAGAAAAGTGATGGGATGTAGCACTGCTAAAGAGGTATAGGAAAAAATAAAGAATATCTATGAAGGTGATCCAAAAGTTCAGCAGGTCAAGCTTCAATGACATAGAGCAGAATTTGAAAATTTGAAGATGAATGAAAAGAAAGATATTGCAACCTATCTTCTTATAGTTGATGAAGTTGTTAATGCTATCAGAGGATTAGGTGAAGAGATCAATGAATCATTGGTTGTACAAAAAGTGTTGAGATCACTTCTCTTGAAGTATGATGCTAA
>CBVK0102506570.1:0-11376 GCA_900067695.1 Picea abies
GGCAATCAATTGTAGAATCAATGAAAGGAATAACTATGCAAGCTACATGAGTGGTGAAAACAGTAGATATGAAAATGTTCATAGACCTTTCAACATAAATTATAATCCATTTGACCCATTAATGGATCAAAATATTGTATGTTACAAGTGCAATAATCTTGGTCACAAAGCACGATATTGAAGAGAGATGAAGGAAGATAATCATATGCCAAATGTATGCATACCAACTACAGCATGGAAAAGGAAAGAAATTCCACACAATGAAATTTTTTGAATAGCATTAGTCACTAAAGAATGCAAAGAAGAAGATGAATGGTTCATAGACAGTGGGTGCTCATCTCATATGACCGGAGATCAAAGCAAATTTGTCATCTTGAAGAAAAAGGGTGGAAATGTTGCATTTGGAGATGACTCATCTACCAAAATACTTGGAAAAGGAATTGTAAATCTTTGAAGTGAAAATGTAAAATCAGGAAAAGTCCTATTGGTTGAATATTTGAAGCATAATCTCCTCAGTGTCAAAAAAATATGTGATCAAGGATACACTCTTATGTTTGACTCCCGAAAATGTAAAATCAGAGAAAATAACTCAGGAAGATTCATTGCAATTGCAACAAGAAGACCGAACAACATATACATACTAGACATGAAGAAGAGAGAGAAGACATAAGCCACACAAAAGGATTCCAAGGAAGAAAAAGTCCCAAAGACCAAAAATAAGGATGAAGTATTATTGAGTGCATGTTTAGGGGGAGCAGCCCCAAAGAAGAAGGTTACCTTTTGCCATTAAATTTAGGGGGAGAAGCCATACACTTTGCCATTGATGTCAAAGGGGGAGAGAAATTGGGATCATGATGATAGGGGGAGCATGTGTGTTGCCATCAATGACAAAGGGGGAGATTGTTGAAAGATTGGTTGTTGTCATTGATGTCAACCCTAGTCATGGGTTTTGGACCACAAGATTGATGAAGGTATTTGGACATGAAGGAAAATGCACATGCATATACAACACCCATGGATGGATAGTATACATCATGTTGTTTCTGGTGGTATGTGGCACATCATGTTGATCCTCATGGCTGAGGAGAAATGAATTTTTGAATATGACAAAGTAAATTGAAGAAGGAAGTACATGTAGGCCCTAAAGATAATTAAAGAAAAGAATTACAAAATAAGAAAGTGTTAGGTCGGCCCTAATGTTAAAAGGAAGTGACATAAATGGTATAAATAAACATNNAATGGTATAAATAAACATCATTATACATTCATTTGATACAAGTCAAATTTCAGAGGTAATAAGAAGAAAAGAAGGCCGTATTTCAGGGGAGGATGAAGTCTTTATGTGATGTGTTCTAAGGTATGTTATTTTTCAGGTCATCTTACCATTTTTGCTATAACATTTTTTCTATAATGGTTCAGATGGTGAAATCGCTATGGTACTGATAAGACATATCAAGGTACCTTTGGTAAAAATTTCAGCTCTTGATTCTCTATAATTATGGATATACACTCTATGGAAGATAGGGTTTGTGACCAGTCCTGAAGCTAGTCAATAAACAGGTGTTCCGGGTAAACCAGTCATAACTTATTCATACAGAATCCAAATGAAGTGGGCCCACTTCCATTGGAAATCGTACGGACTATATTTTCTTTTGTGTGAGTTTCAGAATCCAATGTTAAATATTGAGCGTGGGGCATGTTGTACAAGGTGGGTCTTCTGAATAGACTAGAATTGAATAAAGTCTACCATTCTTTCTATAACCTCTTTTTGGGGAGGATTCAAGGAGTGAAAATTGGAGGGGTTTCAGAGAATACATTGAGTAATATTATCTACAGGATCAGAGTACTCTAAGAAGTGAAGAATTTCAGAAATTGAAGAAGTCTCAGGAAGCATTATCAGGTTCTATGTGATGATTGGTTGATGGTGATGATTTAATGTAAAGTTTTATTATCTCTCATATATTCTTGGGTGGAAGGAAGGGGCAAGGATGGAGAGTTCAACTCTCTCTTGATATTGGAGGATTGTATCTTCCTCTTGGAGGTTTATCCCTCCTTTTACATTTGGAAGTTGTAGCTACCTTTGGAAGTCATTACTTCCCTTGAACAAAAACTATTGATTATATCTCATATATTGTGCATGGTGTATTGTGGTGTATTGATGTAACTCTTATACTATTGTTCATTGCTCATTGGATATAATTGAATGGTTTAAGTATAAGTTGAAAAAGGTTTTAAATTGTACTTGATAATGATTCACCCCCCTCTCAATATCAACAGGTTTTCTCTTGTGTCAGAGATTCGATAAAGTCCTCAAGAGAAGGAATCTTCTAGCTGGCTCCGGAGGCAAATCTGACTGAATGGAATGTTGATATGAACATAGAGAATTTAGGACCAAGTTTGGAGAGAATGGTGAGAACCATGTTTTTCTCCTCCTTAGATTTATCAACCCTGCAAGATTTGAGCTGCGATAATAAATCTTTGAATTTTGTTTTACAAAGAGCCCTTCCAAGGTGGTCTTGGCTTCATTGGGAGTATTACAGGAAGATATATGAAAAAGGAGATCGGGATAAATAATACTGCAAATTTTTCCGAGTGCTTCATCCATTCGATTTAAATTCTTGGATTTTTCTACGGCCGATGTCATTTATGTATATATATTCAAGGTTAACTTGTACAATCCTCTGGTTCAGAGATGAATCATTATTCTCTCCTTCCATACAAAGTAGTTGTAAGGTGTAAGAATGAATTGTTTTGGAAATCCATATTTCTGCTATCTTCAATATTTTGTACATGCAAAAAAATTTGGTGTAGCATTTGCTTAGCAGTCCGTCGGCTCTGATAACATGTAAATGTGTTGAACCTGCATAAAATAGATCTAGATAGAAAATAATACACACATTTGCAAAGAAAAATTGAGAAAGAAGAAGAAAGAGAGAAAGAATAGAAGAATTCTCATTAACCATAATGAATAATGAATAATTCACACATAATATACTATGTATAACTCAACCAATGTGCATTGAAGGAGAACCAATGCGCCATAGTGGTGGTCTAGAGTGATATGGACACACACCAATAGTTATGGGAGTGAACTTCCACCTAGTATAGTCTCTTAGGAAGTTATGGGAGTGAACTACCACCTAGTCTATTCTCTCAGGTAGTTACGGTAGTGAACTGCCACCTAGTCTAATATCTCAGGTAGTTATGGGAGTGAACTGCCACCTAGCTGAGTTAACTAGTCAATCAGTCTTCATTTAATTGACTGAACAAAGTGTAATGACGATTATATCAATGAATAAACGGTAATGCGACAGTATGGTGATGATCCCAAGGAAAGTACGCATTAACATGGTGATGCTCACAATGTTGCATGGTGATAAAACTAATGCAACATCTAGACTCAACTCAACTAGTCAAACTAAAGTGTCAACTGAAGAGAATATTCTTTGGGTGGAATATTCTCTCCTAAAAAATAAGAGACTGGATAAATGACTAACAATGACTAATAAACAAGGAAAAACCTTAGGAAAAAGAAATCCTAGGTGTGTGTGAAGTGACTCCAACATACGATTTCTTTTCTACATCACTGGGAGGATAACATCCCCATTGGAGCCAACTATTAGCACCATGATTTTCATAGCTAGAGTTAGAGGTTTGTCCAAAGTTTTCAAAGTCATGACTTGATCTTGGGAAAATCAAGGCATTCCTAGATGAATCATAGGTTAGGTTGAATATCATGTCAAAATGTATTATGGTTCATCATCACCTTTTATGAGTGTTATAGCGAGAAACCCCCCTATGGACTACACTAGGGTTCAACATGTAGGCATATCTGACTGTCTAAAAGTCTCCTACTTTTTATAACTACCCCGACTATACCCCACATTCATGCATGAAATACAACGTAAAAGGATCTGGTAACTCTACCTTAAACTCCACATATGGTGTCGGTCCTTTCACGTTCGATTGCTCCTCGACTACAAGTCTCCTCCCAAGGCTAACCTGCATTCACAAAAATACAAACAAGAAACTATGAACATGCATCTCTTATATGAATTAGTGGGTTAGATGTCATAATAAAATGCAAATCAAACATAAATATTGAACACATCATATGGCGGGACAGAAAAAGTATTCCTTTTATTAGAATCACAAAGTTTACTTACAATGATATTGGTGACTGCTCCTCGAACCTGGTCTGGGATCCTCTTCACCAAGCTCCAACTGTGCTTCCACGTATCTTTATCCTCTCACACTTCTTCTAAGGAAATGGCATGGGATTAATATTGAGGAAAAAGGACTAGAATAGGGAATTTTGGCTCAAAACTCACAATGTGGCTGCAAATTCTTGGGGCAAGGAGGGAATGTGAAACGGGTAGAGTTTCACTGTTCTTATTTTTATTTTTAGAATGATACCCCAACACATCCTTTTATATGAAAAAGAGGGTGTTTATTCGGTTGGGTGGCGGGCTATAGGCAGTGGGAAAGTTGGGAAACTACCCAATAGCCCGTAATATCAACAAATTCCTTGCAATTTTTAAATTTTTACAGCTTTTGTGGGCATACGCGGGCTGTAATGGTGTAGCTAGCTAGTGTACGTGGGAACTAATGGTGAAACTAGTGTACATATGTGGGCAGTAGTGGTGCATGGCACGTACATCTTCAAAAATAGTGTTTTTAAGAAGAGTTGCTGAGTGATGGCGTGGGAAAAATAGCAAGTAAGATGACTCGATGCCAGGTATGCATGTATGGTGCAATTTAGCATTTTAATAGATTCCACCTAATGTGTGAGGTCAGAAGAGAATCTGATGGCTGAAATACATCACAAATCTTCACCAACGTATGCAGCGAGTGAGACCGAGACTAGAGTTCGGGACGTGTTATCTGCAAAATAAAAATTGTCTCACCTAGGTGGGCATACCCATGCTCAGGATGAAATAAATCATGGTTTGCAATCAAATACACTGTAGATCCATGTCATATAACTATATAAAGTGTAGCCATGAGAAACACACAGCGGTTATACATCTCAAAATCAAATATATACATGTATAGTATGCATCTTCAAGAATCCAACGATGCCTAATGGTTGGAGAAAAAGTCTTTAGAGATCGAGCAACAACTTCAAGATATTTAAAACTTAGGTAGGAGTGTAATGTGAGTGTACAAATTCACTACCCAGAGGTCATCGACGTCTCATCGGGGAATAAATAAGAGGATCTCGATTATCAGGCAGAGAACTTCATTGATTTTGAATAAAGAGTTGATTGGACTTTGGGGATGGTCAGGCATGAGGTCAAGAGAAAAACTACAGAAAGGTCGACTCAAGTTGGGTAAAAATTCCCTTGGACAATAGCATGACTGATGATCAGACTCAGGCAACATGACATTGACATAAGTTCACGATTGAGGAGGCAATGCAAACTCTCCATGTGTTTGGAAGGATAACCAAATGGAGGAGGACAGAGATCTATGTTAGGAGAATAGCTTCAAAAGGTCATATTAAATCCCAAATATTGAAAAACAAATGAAAGGATGTGCTTTGTCCAAGTGTGACTCATTATTCTTCCATAAAAAGAAAATACTTTTCCCATCCTCTTTTTGGGGTATATTTGATTTTTTTTTTGTCTTTTTCAATATTTTGAAGAGCTTGAAAAAGAATAAAAGAATGCTACATTACAAAAGAGGAACGAGTGTCACAAGCATACTAGTTCCAAGTGCAAGGAACATAATGATTCTCAAAGAAAGGAGACATGTGTAGGAAAATAACACCCGGAGAAAATTCCTCTATGGGTCAAGGTGTCAGGTCACAGAGGAAAAGTGCTACAAGGCTTGCATATAAGGCATGCTTCAAAGATTCAGTTGAGAGAAAAATGGAACTAGCATTAGGCCAAAGATGCAAATATGCAACTGTGATTAGTAAGATAGGATGAAACCCCCTTCAATGTATTTTTCACGAGCCCAGAGAAGGTAAGATCGATAGTTTTTTCATTTTTAGAGAGTCTAAAAAAATATAAAAGAAGACTCTGTTGGGGTACCTTTTTCGAAGATAGTCTAGTAAGCTTGAAAAAGGGATAAAATAGCACTGAAAAGACGTCTATTTAGAACCATTTTAACTAGTGTGACACAAAAAAATCACTTGAAAATATTTTCAATTTTAATGAGTATGAAAAGTGCTTAACTATGGACTCGCTATCTTTTTTCTAGATTTAGTCTCCTTAGCTCGAAAAAGTAAAATTTACTTAGGAGAAATCTCCCGGCAAGATGAACCTCCCAAGGTGTACCTTTTTCCTCCTTAATCTATAGGCCGGAAAAAGGGGTAAACTTGTGCCAGTAGATATTTTCCTGAACCAATTAACGAGTGTGAAAGAACAAGGTCACTCGACGATCTTTTCAATTTTAAGGAGTTTGTAAAGAGCTTAACTATGGACTTCATAAGGCATGTTATTCTAGACCATTTTAACGAGTGTGAAGAAACAAGATCACTTGGCAATATTTTCAATTTTAGAGAGTTTGAAAAGAGCTTAACTATGGACTCCATGGGGGTTCCTTTTTCATAAATTTAGTCCCTCAGGCATGAAAAAGGGTTAAACGTATACTTGAGAATACTCTTCTAGCAAATCGAAGATCCTAGAGTATACCTTTGTTCATACATTTGACCATCCAAACTGAAAAAGGGGTAAACTACCACCGGACAGACGTGCCTTGAAATTTTAGTTTGGTGAGCGTGAAGGGCAACAAGATCGCTTGACAATCTTTTCATGTTTATAGAGTCTGAAAAGGGATTAAATAAGACTCATTTTCTTGGGATTCTCATGGGTGAGGCCAAGAGCGATAGCACATCATACATATGAGGCTCAAACTTGTGAACAGGACAATACTAACAAGGACTACCGATCCTAAAGTCATTAACGACGGCATGGAAACCAAAATGCAACCAAGATCAATCTAGGGCATCTATGTGAAGGTAGGATCTACCACTCAATTACGACACTTCTAGAAAAGCAATGACGTTTTTGTGTCACAATTCAGTGGGATCGATTCTATGGTGAAGAGAAAAAGACAATGAGATGCAAAAAGTGGAGGTGGAATCCTAAATTAAATGCAAAAGGTTGGAAAAATGACTTCTACCAAAGGACCTTCAAAAGTGACCCATCACTCAAAAATTATCAAAACCAAAAATGAAGTGTTTCTTGAGAACCAATGAGAAACTCAAGAGCCATGTTAAATTATTTTCAAACCAGAAAATATGACAAAAGGGCTCAAAAAATGACAAAAAAGGGCCAAAAAAGTCTATAAATAGAAGTAGGCAGCTCATTATCACCATTGCAAATTGAGAATTGACAAAAAGCCAAAAAAATCCCTTTGCTAAAAGAGTTGATTTTGGGAGCTTCAGAAGACGAAACGAACTTCTGCTCAGACCAAGTAAGTACAAATCCAATCCTCTTGCATTTCAATATTTCCCTTTTGCATTTATTTTAATTTTTTAGGGGGCATGCACTCCTAAAAAGGGGTGGCCCTATGTGTATGTGGGTTTTCCAAGGATAGCCCACGTATGCCCATGGGAAGAAAATGCTCTACCCACGTGCATACATGACTGTGCTCACTACAGCCCGCGTACACCCTCAAAAACATAAAAAAAAAAATGAAAGTACTAGAGTTAACTCTCTTTTGAACTTGTTTGTAACAGTATGTACGTACATTGGAGAGAGAGGGAGAATGAGGACATTGATTCTATGGTTGAAGAAGACCTTGTTGTTGTTTCCTCATTAAAACAATGTAGGTTGTGGAAATTCTTCCAGTGTACACTCATGAGGGCACAACCTAGGTTGTTGAATGCCTTGGTAGATTACTAGCACTCTATCATTGAGGAATTTATGCTCGAGGGGCATTTGTTGACTCCAATGACTGAGGATATTTATTTTTTGACTGGCCTCTTGAGGAGAGGGGAACCAGTAAACCTTCATGATTTACCTCCTGGGCCTCACAACATAGCTGAGTTGATTGGACTACACTGCGAGGCTGGCACTGATAAAGTGGGTTCTTAGGTGTCAATCCACAAGATTACCAACCTATCACTACAAGTGATAGTTTTCCTTATTGGGAGGATCAATGGATCCATGGCCTTACATCAAGACTCCCAAGCACACATGCATTGTGTGGTACAGTTATTAAATGTATGAGTGTTTGACTGGAGCACAACCATTCTAGATTTCATGAAGAGACAACTCACAAAGTCTCATGGGTGGAGAAACAAAAAATTCAGATTTGGGGTTGTTCTATGCTCTTTATTCTTCGAGAGGGTACCCAATCTCAGTCTGAGAGAGACAGTGAGAGGGCACATGGCCTCCTTCCCATTACTGTGTAGGTGGGCGACATTGTTTTCGCGACAGGGGGGAGGGAGGACCATTGAGGCCTTTGACGATATTTTTTCGACTGGTGGTCTCGACAGATTGCAGCTATAGAAGACTACCCTTATGCCAGGATCAATTTCTCCAGGGATCCTGATATGCCCATACCTCCCAAAGAAAAGCGAGGAGAGATAGTTACATTTGTTTTTTAAATTTTTTAAATTTTTGTTTCTTTTTATATATATCATTTTTATGTGTACCAGAGTATCTGAAAACTATGTATCTATTATGTACAGATGTGGGACTAGTGCATCTAGCTGATTTTGCGAGGAGAAGGCAGCGTCCTCGACCAGATGCAACAATAGCAGAGGCCGTTGGACCAACAAAAGTAGCAGGGGGACCTCTAGCTAAAGAGTGTTGGTTGTGGAGTCTGATTATCTTCCTAATTCAGAGGTTCTTTATTTCAGCCATGTTTATATCCCATGAAGTATTTACACCCCAGAAGTATGTATACTCTTCCACGCGTGGGAGTGCAGAGGGGGAGTACCCCCTCTATGGGGTCTTGGGGCAAGTGGGCCCCCAGCGGGGGTTCGGGGGCGAAGCCCCCGAAGGAAAAATTACCTTTTAAATATATATTGTAATTTCATTGTAAATCTAGACCGTTCATTATAAGGTCGCAAATCTAATGGTAGAGATTATGTTAGGGTTTTTTTCCCTAGAAGGCAACCCTCTTTTATGAGGGAAATGTATTACGACTATGGTTGATGGGGAATATTGTATTCTGAGATAGGATACTGAGAGATAAAGAAGAGGAAGTTACAACGGGTTTGTTGTAGGTTGTATCCCTTCATATGCTAGATAATAATAAAGGAAGGACCTGGCAATTTCTCTGGTGGATGTAGCCCACACTAGGTGAACCACGTAAATATGTGTCTCTATTGTATTATGTATCTTCTGTGTTTTGTTTCCACATTTGTTTTATTTTATTGCTCCACGGTCCTATTTTTCTAACAACTGGTATCAGAGCGAAAGGTAACTCGCAGAAAAAGAGGGTTCCTGGTTCTAGTGGGAGCAATGTCAGAAGATGGAAAGTTTAGGGTCAAGAAATTTAACGGCCAAAACTACCAATTATGGAAGATGCAGATGGAAGATTATTTATATCAGAAGGATCTATTCTTACCATTGGGTGGAGTAGCAAAGAAGTTGATGGCCATCAAGGACTAAGAATGGGAGATTCTTGACATAAAGGCTCTAGGAACGATACGACTGAACTTGGCAACATCGGTGGCTTTCAATATTTCCAAAGAAAAGACAATGAAGGGTTTGATGGACGCATTGGCCAAATTGTACGAAAAACCCTCAGCGTCCAATAAGGTATTTCTAATGAAGAGATTATTTAATATGAATATGTCGGAAGGTGGGTTTGTTGCAAATCATTTAAATGAATTTAATGCGGTTACTAATCAACTAAGTTCTATAAAAGTGGACTTTGATGATGAGTTTAGGGATCTTCTAATCTTGTGCTCATTGATAGAAATATGGAATGGCTTGGTCATGGCTGTAAGTAACTTTGTCTCTGGTTCAAATACTTTAAAATTTGATGATGTTGTTGGTGTTATCCTTAGTGAGTAAATGCGATGGAAAAGCACAGGTGAGACATCAGGTAATGCGTTGAACATGGAGAACAGGGGAAGACAAAAGGATAGAGGAAAAGGCTCAGGGAACCATGGAAATTATAGGAAGGGCGGATCCAAATCCAAACTTGGAAAGATAGAGTGTTGGAATTGTGGGAAGAAAGGGCATCTGAAGAAAGATTGCAGAGCTCCAAAGAAACAAAGAGATGGATAGTAGGAGAGAAATTAGGAAGCAAATGTAACAAGTGATGTGTTACAAGATGCTTTGATTCTTTCTATAGATAATATTTCTAAGTCTTGGGTAGTAGATTCAGGAGATTCATTTCATGCCATACCCCATAGGAAACATTTTTTAGATTATGTTCAAGGTGATTTTGGACAGGTTCATTTGGGTGATGATGCACCATGCAAAATTGTTGGAATGGGAAAGGTAAAAATAAAGCAATGAAATGGAAACCAATGGTTTTGAAAGAGGTAAGACATGTTCCAGATTTAAGGAAAAATCTAATTTCAACAGGGAAGTTCACAAGTGAAGGTTGTATATCCATATTTACAGATAAGACATGGAAGGTCATCAAAGGATCATTGGTGATAGCGAAAGGAGAGAAGGTAGGTACATTATATTTATGTATTGGTAATAATGAATCTTCTATCTCTTTAGCTTCTATAGAAGTGGATACAACACTATGGAATCATAGGCTTGGACACATGAGTGAGAAGGGTATGCAGATACTTCACAAAATAAATTTGTTGCCAGATCTTAAACAAATTGATTTGGACTTCTGTGAGCATTGTGTTTATGGAAAACAAAAGAGAGTCATATTTCTCAAAGTCGTAAAAGAAAAGAAGAATGAAAGGTTATATCTTGTGCATACAGATGTATGGGGACCAACTCAAGTATCATCTCTTGGTGGCTCTAATTATTATGTTACTTTTATTGATGATGCAACTAGAAAAACTTGGGTTTATTGCATTCGACAAAAATCTAATGTTTTTTATACTTTTAAGAAATGGAAAGCTTTGGTTGAGAATGAGACAGGAAAAAATTTGAAGTGTCTCAGATCAGATAATTGAGGTGAATATTGCATCAAGGAGTTTGATTATTACTGTTCATACCATGGGATTCGTAGAGAGGATACAGTTCCAAGAACACCACAAGAAAAGGGTGTGTCAGAAAGGATGAATAGGACAATCATGGAGCGTGCAAGGAGTATGAGATTGCATGTCAGTTTTCCCTTACAGTTCTGGGTAGATGTTGTAGATACTGTTGTTTACTTAATAAATAGAGGACCTTCAAGCTCTTTGGATGGTAGAATTCCAGAGGAGGAATGGACAGGAAAAAAGGTAAACTATTCTTTTTTGAAAACTTTTGGTTGTGAAGCATTTGTCCA
>CBVK0102506575.1:0-12492 GCA_900067695.1 Picea abies
AATATGTTCAAGAAAGAAGATAACAAAGAAGTGGGAAAACAAAGAAGACAATCTGATAACAACTCTTGTGAATATTTAATGGTAGAAAATGTCATTACAAACAGGCCCTTAGGCTTATAAATGAGTAACTAAAACAACTCCTACTCTCTCTAGCCTCTCTTGGCTCATGAATCCAACCCTCCTCTCCTCTTGTACAATGAATATATAGCCATATGGGTCCTTTATATCTCACCCATTCAAAATCTAACCCCTTTCCCAAAATATAAACAACTACAAACAAAAAATGACACGTTTTAACCGATTTCCTACTTTTCAAGAGGCGAAATTATGAAAAATAGGCTTCAAAATGCCACTTGTAATTGTCAAACTATAACAGCTATGTAAAAAATGAGATTTTTTTTGTATATAAGCTCGTTCTAAAGAAAAACCTCTCTCGGTTTTTTGAAATTCATGTCCAGCTGGCTAGAATACGTGTCACAAAAACATGTCTCAAACATGAAATAATGAAAACTGAAAACATATGGCTCAAATATTTTTTTGAATCTCCCAATCTGTGACACTTGTGTGAAAAATTAAAGAGGTTAATGTTCATGGGTTCATGCTTGACAATAAACTCCCTTGGATTTTGAAAATTTATCCCGATTCACCTGGAATCCTCGTGGAAGTTAGCTGGTAAAAAATACTACTTCAACAGTATAAATTTATCTCTGCTCTGTTCGTATAAATTCTTAAGATACCTATTTGAATTCTAATCTTATGAAATGGAAACTGATGGTTAAGAAATGGAAGAAAACCCTCCAGGAAAATGGATATGAAAGGAGGAATCAGCTACAAAGATTTAAGCTAATAATTCACCATCATGCAAGGTCATCACCATGTTAATCAAGAATCAGCTACAAAGATTTAAGCTAATAATTCACCATCATGCAAGGTCATCACCATGTTAATCAACAAGGCTCTTTAGATTTTCAACATAGACATATTTTAGACTTGGAATAACAATTGAAAATCTAAAAGAATTCAGTTGATACATGCCATGTAATTAGAGGATAACAATGTTGAGTTTTATGCATAGGTTTGTAGCGCTGGTATAGGGGATCCGTAGCACAATTCGTAGCAGATTTCATAGTATAACAACAAGTGCCAAGAAAGAGATAGGCACAATGGATTTGACAACAATATTTTCTCAATTGTGATAGAAGAGGCTGACAATACTGTAGATATGGTGAGAATTTGGTGATAGCAAAGGTAAAGAGGTATGTTAGGAATGTAGATCCTCAATTCGTAGTGCCCAGGAAAAGAAAACATAAGCACAACCTTAATATGATCTTCAACAAAGCACTAAAAACTCAAGAAGTGCTTGGACACCATGGCTTAATAGTAGATATGCTTTAGATTGTATGAAACCGCCTGCAAAAAATCTAACTTCCAATTTCCCTCTGCCAGCCAGTCTGCAGCAGATTCCGCAGTGCCTGTCCAAACTAGGAGTTTCTACAACGCCAAACTAGGAGCAAATTTGAAATCTTTGATAAAATAGTTAGACAACCTTAAATGACTATATTCCAAAATATTTCCTTTAAATAATGGATGCTGAAAACAATGAGATCAACTAACAAACACCTCATAAGTGCAATAATGGTAATGAGGGAAGATGTACTCAAGATGCGCTAGTGCAATAATGGTAATGAGGGAAGATGTACTCAAGATGCGCTACAAAATATCCTAATGATATGGCAACGTACTAAAATGAATTTGATTTGATCTTCTAACGGGTCGAGGGACAAAGTGGAGGGGTTTATGCGCATAATGGAAGTGGTGATATGTAAGGGTAGTGGTGGCATTTAATCTTGTGATGGGATGAAGACATTAAAAAAAGGTATGGGACAACATCAACCTTAACTTATTTGTGTTAAGACCTAAGAAAACCATAAGGAGGAGATCAAAAGTAAAACTTAAACTAGGCTAAGGATAAAAAATAAAAAAAATCTAAGGATGAATTGACCCATAACAAATACATGTGATAACAGGATCAAGGGAACCTAAGTATTCATACTTTGTCATGAGATCCAATCCTTGCCATGCAATGTGATAACTATCATTGGGGATCACTTCAAACCCCAAGAACAAAAGTGCGAATGCAGGCATGTTCGCAAGATATTGCAACGACCTACAAGAAAGAATCACCAACACGTGGTAGATTACACCAGAAGTGGTCACATAGTATTAGGGCATAGCCAATTTCAAAGAGACAAAGCATACAATGTGAATCCAAGCACATAAGGATCACGAGAACCAATGGTTACAATTACTGTACTTCGTCAAGGAAGTGGACATAAAAATGGCCATCAGGGATTTGCATGAGGACTAGAGGATTCCAGACTTGAATCGAGAGATGCTCGCAGATAAGGAGACTAAGTCAGGGCAGGAATAGACACCTGCATGAGACAAAACAATGCCCAAAAAGCCAAGGACAGGTTAGAACCTAGCGCAACAAAATAAAGGGGGTGTGTCCAAGAAAGGCACCCAGGCGGGGAAGAAGAACAACACCCATGCGTCACAAGAACAAGAAAAAGAGACTAAAAGAAGAACAACACCCATGCGTCACAAGAACAAGAAAAAGAGACTAAGACAAAACAGGGAGAAACATCAAGTGCTACTTAGCAGGAGCAAGGCTAGACCAAGAGGTCAATTTTACAAATGGGGGTGTGCACAATAAAGTTAAGGCACACAAAATGCCACTAGAATATACGATCATGAAGGATGACAGGGACCTTGTGGCCCAGATGGTCCAAGATCAAACAATGAAGGATTTTGACAAAGCTCAGTGCCAAAGGGATATGATGCAGGATGATATGGCAGACATGAGGCAAATCCTCAATAAAATCAGAGAAACACAAAGGGTCGACAGAGGAATAGAATCCATCCCAACAACATCACAGACAGGAGCCGAGGCTGGATTGAGCAAGCAAGACAGAATCCAAATGAAAGCTCAGCCGAGCTCGGTGCTTCACATTACACCTAGCATGCTGCGCATGGATGAAATCGTGGGTCAAACACCCTTGAAGGATTTGGCCCAAATATAGTTGGTAATGACACGTATACCAACCAAGGCATTGTATAAACATCAATTTAGCGTCATGCAGGAGGTACAGTCGCATGCACGCACAGACTCAACCGAATTGCAATAGATGAAGGACAACATGGAAGAGCTAGAATTGGTGCTCAAGCAGGTCAATATCGAGACCAAAGATGAGAAACACCGCACAAATAGGCTTGAGCAGGGATTAGTTGTATCCTATGAGAAAATTTCGAAGAGCGCGTAGACAACAGAGCTCACGAAAACATAGAAGATTGATCAAATTGTCCAGACAATCGATCAATATAGGTAGGATATCGAGAACATTTAGGAACAACTCACTCCTACCACTCCCTCGAAGGTGAAGGAGAAGAGGAAGCAGGAAGCAACAACACATATAGAGGATATGGAGTGACAAGTCAGCGTAGCTACCGACTTGTTCGATAAATAAACACAGTGGTGGACGAAGCTGGAGGAGGATCAATAGGTCTAGTAGTGGGACCAGAAATAGGAGAGGATAAAAGCAGTTATGCAGGACCTCAATCAGAGGCATAAGACGATGTTGATCACTGAGCATGTCAAAGGAGCACAAGATATGAAGAAGTTGTAGGAAGAACTCATAGCCGCGTAGACACAAAAGAAGGAGCGCCAAGCTCAAATGGAACCTCTCCAAGAGCGAGAAGTCGAGGTCATCGCGTAAGAAGAAGATGCAAATAAGAACATGGCACAAACTCAAGCAAAGTGTGAAAAGATGATCAACGATGAGATTGCAGTGCAGGTATTGGATGCACTCAAGGAGAAGACCGCACAGGATTAAACACAAGCAAAGGAACTCACATAGAAGTTCTAGGCTCTCGCAGGAGAGATTAAAGAGGTGCACAAAGTTTAGGTGGCTTGGGAAAAGCCACATGTTAGTGTTGGGGGCCTGTTGGATGCATGCCTAGTCAAGAAGAACGATTATTTTTGGAGGAGAAGCATGCAAGAGGAAAAATACAGTTGGAAGGAAAAGCATCATGTGTAAGAGAAGCAGAAGAAGCACACATGCAAGGAATACCTAATGACGCTAGGGTTAGGGTTTTTGTAATACATTGTAATGGCTAGTGATCTTAGGGTATAAATAATTAGTACTTAGGGAACATAAGGGACCAAATACGGAGAGATGAATACAGAGGAGATACAATTACCGACATAGATAGATAGGAAGAGAGAGAATTGTAAGAACTGTATGAGTCATTAAGATGGTGAGCTAGGGAAGGAATGAACGACTCGATACCGAGGGTTAGGTCATAGGATGAGGAGCCTGGTGTGATCTAGTCAGCCTCGCAGGGATCAAGGATCCTATGGAAAATGGGGAGATATAAGATTGTAAACACACGCGGCATGAGATATTTCTGAACTATAATAAAAGCTTGAGAGACAGATCTTTGTGGACGTAGCCGAGGAGGAGGTGAACCACAGTAAAACTTGTGTTATGTGAATGAATATATGCATATTTATGTTTGATTAATTGATGAATGTTAGATGAATGAAGTAACGAAGTCAATATGGTATTCCACATGCATGCATAGAATGAACGATAACTAGATGTTAGAGTGAATGAATACAAATTACAAACCACAACCACAGATCTCCACTCAATCTCAGGTTGCAAACACCTGAGTATTGAAACCATCCATAGAGCTATCTCGAGTGAGACTGTGCAGTACACTATGTGTGCTGCGTTTCCTTCTGGTTTACCATAGGGGCCGTCAATTTTAAAGGGATTTTGTTGGAAAGCTTATCAAATCTGAACCAGGTTCAATCAGTGATAGTAACATAGACTCGGGATAAACCATAAAATAATCCCCTAGACCAATAGAATAATAGATGCAAGTTAACAAAGACCAACAACATATTGTACCAGTTGAGTCAAATATTCAAACTTTGACTCAAGAAAGTAGATGAACTTCTCAATCGACTTCGACCCAAACTCTTGCAATAGTTCTAGCCTTGACAAAGTCCAAGTAACAATGGGTCTTAATAACATCTTGATCTATGAAGGAGACGAGTATCCCAAATGACATTGGTTCATTTGTGAGAAGTTCTGGTATGCAATAAACATAACTGATGAGGATAAAAAAAATGGCACAATTTGGTGCCACGCTTTGAGCCAGAGCATTTACCTGGTGTATGAATTACACAGACAATAAAAAATGCTCGAAGTCAGATATAAAGTAAAACTTCCTCATATTCTAAAAATGCAAGATATCAGCCATTTTGCGGCTCAAAAATTAAAAGAAATCAAGCAGAACCTGGGAAAAACTGATCTTGAGTATGATAAAAGGTTTAAATACCTTTTGAGTAAAATTCCTTATGCAATTGATGATAAGCTACTTGTACAATGGTATGTAGTAGGCCTCTTACAAAAGATTAGAGTACCACTATGCATGTATGATCTCCAAACATGTGAAGAAGTACTGAGAAAATCCAAACAAATGGAAATGGATGATGAAGGTGCTCCAAATTCATCCGTCATTGAGAAATGACTAAAAGAAAATCTTGCAGAACTGCAACAATCAATAAAAAACATGTCGATCTCTCGCAATGAACTTTGGTGCACAATCTATTCTAGGAAAGGTCATACAAAGGATTATTGCAAATTCAACGATGCATTAGATCATGCAGTCCATCAAATTCATATTGAAACCTTTTGTGATATATGCGATGTTGTAACAAATCATGCTACAAGGGAATTTCCACACAATCTAAGAAACATATGATCAAAGTTGTGTCACATATTGAGGAGAATAACCATTCAACACAAGAATGTTAGTTTAGTGGAAATAATAGAACAAACATTCACTTAGTGTATCATACAAAGATGGTCGACTAGAACATTGACCGAGGTAATGGAAATGGCTACAGAGGTTGAGGCCAAGGAGGTTATCAAGGATGAAGAAGAGG
The DNA here is from genome assembly GCA_900067695.1 of Picea abies. Taxonomy (NCBI): domain Eukaryota; kingdom Viridiplantae; phylum Streptophyta; class Pinopsida; order Pinales; family Pinaceae; genus Picea; species Picea abies. Next base: position 6,020 of record CBVK0102506575.1, read on the forward strand.
AGGACGAAGAAATTTCTCCAGATGACGTAGTCGAGGCCGTTACTACTTCTTCAACTGTTGGAAAGACGACCACATCAGTCCATATTTCCCAATCAAAGATAGAACTGATATCAAGTTCTGTAATATTTGTGGAGTGGGAGACCACTCGTTGGAAGACTGTCTATAATGCCCATGATTCAAAACCTTTGTAATTGTACATATAGGCTGGTGAGTCATTGGTACCAATTGTAAATGTAAATGTACATTTAGGCTGGTGATCCATTGGAACTAAGTTTTGGTGTTGCGTGCACTTGAGTGGTTGTTATCAAAGACAGGGTGCACACATTTCATAGTGTTTTGTGCACCTGGGTAAGTGCACACAATTCACAGGGTTGCACACACTTGGGTAAGTGTGCAGTAATGACCTAGGAGTGCACGTAGAGCTGAGTTATATATATGCATATATGGATGTATATGTATTGAGGCTGAAGAGCTTGTGTGATATTTATGAGGTTGGTGATCCGGGACGCAGATAGGCCAGTGAGCCTATCCATGTAAATATAATCTCAATTATTAATATAATATTACATCACTATGCGCAGAACAAACTCAGACGAAAAAAGATGGGGGATGACTCCACTGAAAAAGGGAAAAGGTGGTGGGACTTAAGTCTTAGGGGAATATTTTATAATATTTATGGAGAAGTGTAATGTTTGATAATTATTTTATCCTAAGTTCCCGACGTTGGGAATAAGTCACCAAGTGGCTTAAGCTACTTTTGAAGGTGACAAGTGTCAAGTTGAAGGCATGCAATATATATTGCTGGCCTTAGTGTATTTTGGGGGCATTATGCATTATTCAGGAAAATTCATTTTGTAGGATGGATGATTGACTTTCTCATGTGCAGAAGGGGGACAGCAATATATATTGTTGGCCTTAGTGTATTTTGGAGATTATGATTATTCAGAGAAGGATTCGGGAAGAATTCATGTTTTTAGGATCTCATGAGCAGAAGGGGGTCAGATTGTATGGAAAATCCGATTATTACCTTATCTGCATAGAGAAGCTTGTAAGGAGTTGCAGGGCTGTAATCAAAGTTTACTTTCGAAGAGGCGGGTTGTCAGGATCGTGAGGAGTCTCTCTGGGTGAGAGATTGGCTATTGAGAAGTGGGTTTTCAGACCCAAGAGCATACTCTCTAGGTGAGAGTATTGTTGAGAATTGTTCTTGGGTGTACTGGGAATTAGTCATAGGGTTCAGAGACTTCATGTCTGGCTTGTTTCTGGTAATCCTGGAAGGGAAGTGGGGCAGCCGAAGGACTGTTGAGAAGAGAAGGGGCACACTTCCTTGGGTGTGATAGGTGCATGGGGAATGAGGGACCGTTGGCTAGTTTCACCAACAAGCACCTAGGATTGAGCAATTCTATTGAGAATCAGACTGTAGCCAATCTCTAGGAACACTTTTTTCCCTGGTGGAGTTAAGCTCATGGGTGACCTGTTGCTGAAAGCTTATGAGCAAGAGAGTCTATGGCTGGGAGGAATGTCTAAGTTCTGTGTGCAGTTGGTGAATTTCATAAAGGATAAGTGTTCTTTATGTGCTTGTCTCATATACTATGTGCTTTTTTATCTATGCTTGATATGGGTTAATTTTTGTATGTTGTCACATATAAGTAGTTGTTGTTATTTTGTTTAATGTTGCTTGCACATGTATGTGTGGTGCTTATAGCTTGTATTTGTAGTTGTGCATGGTTATGAAAAATATTGATAGTCTTTCCTGTTAAGTTAATGTTGTGATTTTGGTCATGATTCTCCAAGGTAAGGATTGAATGGTCAAGTGTGCAGAAAAGTAGCATGTGTGCACATGAGGCTGTAATTCATTTGTGTGTGTAGGAAATTAGACCCAGCACACAGGGAAATTAGAATTGGAGTGTGACGCGAGGGTGGTTGTACACACAATTATGATGTGTGATCAATATACTGGTGCACATAGTTGTTTCAGCTACTTTTTCCACTTAAAGTTGTGTTAAAGGGAGAAATTTAGTGTGGCGCAACTCAGTTTAAAGTTGAGCGCACTACTTCAAGTGATAGTGTGCAGAATAGTAAAGAATATACGCAATGGATTTTGGAATAACAATGATCAGTAGTATGCTGGGGATGTTACAATTTGGTTAATTCAGAGCTATAGAAGTTCAGGTTGTGTGACACGGCCCAACCTGGGTGGCTGGGGACATGAGATTGTGGTATTGGAGCATGTTATAAGTGCTGGTAACATGAAATGTTACAAGGTGGTAATGATACTCAATTTGGGAGACTGGGTATGTTACAGATTGGTATTAGAGCTATTGTATCAAAACTGGACTTGAATGGGCTAAAGGTCAACAAGAAGCATCAGATCTCCAGTTTTAACACTAAGCCTGCATGAGCTGAGTTATATTTAAGGTAAGATTTGGACTGGTAAGTGATCAAATTTGGAATTTAAGCGCGACCTTGGTGTACAATAAGTAATAATTCACAAATGTGTGTGCTAAATTCATGATATTGTGGAGTGCGGCATTGGAACTGCATAGTAGACAATGGTGCATGGGTGTATGCACTAACGGTTTGGGGATACGCAGAACAAAATTTGTGGTGCATGCACATTATTGACACATGGTGTGCATGCCAAATATTGAAATTGTGCATTGGTGTGTGTTGAATACCAGTGCATGTATGGGCTTCAGAAGGAAGGATTATGACAATATGGTGCAGAGTTTTCATGAAGTTGTCTCATGAATTCATCTAACAAATCTCATTGCCTGCACATTTTGTAGAATTATAAGCGATTAGAGCAGAAAAAGATCAGTGCAGAAGGTCAAAAACATGGAATATGCATAGAGGAATTACAGTCCTGATGATGAATTCAGGGATTTGTACATCGGTTTGGGTGCTGATGGTACATAATCCAAGGAGGAGCGCATGAACTTGTTAGAAACTATAAAGGGATTACAAAAAGATTTCCAACGTTATAAGGATGATAATGAGAGGCTTATGAAATCCAAGGAACAACAAGATGACTTCAATGTCAAATTGATGCAAATCCTAGACATAATAGAAAAGAAAATGGATAAGGAGATAGATTCAAGTAGGTCAAGAAGTCACAGGTCTCATGATGAGAAAAGAAGAGAAGAAAGAAGTGCTGGTAGGCATCAACCTCACTTGGAAAATCATTCTTTTAGGAAAGCACACAGTAGCTCAAGTCCAGATGCCACCATGAAACATAAAAGAAGGAATGGGGTGGACAAGCTATAGGGAGAAATGAATAAGATCAAGCCTCCTACCTTTGATGGTGAGCACAAAAAGGATGAATATGCAAAGACCTAGTTTCTAGGTATGGGGAAGTACTTCCAGCTGCATAACTATTTTGTATAGGCAGAAGGGAGAATTTATAACTATCGACTAAAACGAAAGGAATCAATGTGGTGGGATCAGTTTGTGCTAGTGCAACACATTTATGAGAAGGAAGTTACTTGGAGGGAGTTCAAGAGGTATTTCCAAAAGAAATACTTAACCAAACAATACTATGACAAGAAAATGAAGGAGTTCTTTGAACTCAATCTTGGGAGTATGATGATAGATCAGTATGAAAGAAAATTCTTAGAGCTACTGAAGTATGTGCCTTTTATCAAGGATGAACATGTGAAGATTTAGAGGTACCTGAGTGGGTTTCCTTCAGTTATCAGTGACAAGATACAATATGATGATCCTAAGGAATTTGAGGAAACTATAAGGTGTGTTAAGTGTATTTATGGACAACAAAGGGGAAGACCGATTTTCCAAAAGTCTTGGGAAGATAAGATGAAAAGCAAGGTGGAATAGAGGAAGAAGGGGGCTAAGCCACCATTTTTTAGAAATATTGTGCAAGGATAGTCAACTCTCCAAGAGCCTAGAATGTCGAAGACAATGGGAAAAAATCCATGGTAGCAATTTGTTTAGTGTTGGAATTGTGGCAGTGATCATATGCGCAGAGATTGACCTCAAAGAGGTGATAAAGTGAGGACCGTGCATAATTTACAACAAGCTGTGACAATTGAGGACATGGGAAGAAATGTGCCAAGGATTTACGCAACTCTGGATAACAAGCATGATGAGTTTCAATCACACATGATTGAGTTGGAAGGTAAGATTAATGACCAACCCATTGCTATTTTAATTGATTTAGGAGCTAGTCATAGTTATCTAGATCCCAAGATCATGGAAAGATTCCATTTGCCGAGAAGCAAGCTTGGAAAACCTTGGTTGATGCACTTACCTATAGGAGAAAAAAGGAAAATTAATGAGATGGTTAAGGCATGTCCAATAGAGATGAATGGAATGTGCACAAAGGCTGATTTAAATATCATACCTTTGGGTTCACATGATTTCTTGATTGGTATAGATTGGTTGGACAGACACCATGCTGTCCTGAACTATTACAATAAGGAATTCACTTGCTTGGATGAGGAAGGGAACTTAATATCAGTTCAAGGAATTCCAAGGGATGTAACTATCAGAGAAGTTTCAACCTTGCAATTGAAGAAAAGCTACAAGAAAGGATGTCAAGTATTTCTAGTGCACATGGAAGAGGTACCTAAGGATAAAGTGCCAAGTGTTGAAGATTGTGCAATACCAAAAGAGTTTGAGGATGTTTTTAAAGAGATATCAAGATTGCCTTCAAAAAGAGACATTGATTTCTCTATAAATATGATGCCAGGAGCAACACCTATATCCAAGAATCCTTATAGGATGAGTATGCTAGAATTGAAGTAGTTGCAGATGAAGCTTGAAGAGATTGCAGATGAAGTTTGAGGGTTGTCAAATGTATGCCCAAGTGTGTCGCCTTGGGGTGCCCCAATATTATTTGTGAAGAAGAAGGATGGTACATGAGACTTTGTATTGATTTCATGAAGTTGAACAAGGTAACAATAAAGAACAAGTATCCTTTTCCAAGGATAGATGACCTCTTTGATCAGCTGTGGGGTACACAAATATTTTAAAAGATTGATCTTAGATATGGATATCACTAGGTGAGAATTAGAGAAGAAGATATCAGAAATACTTCCTTCAGAACAAGCTATGGACATTACGAGTTTACAATTGTGCCATTTGGGTTGTCAAATGTATGAGTTGTCTTCTTGTGTTTGATGAATGGAGTTTTCAGAAGTTATTTAGATAAGTTTGTCATTGTATTTATGAATGATGTACTTATTTACTCAAAGTATGAAGAGGATCATGAGAAACACTTAAGGATGGTACTACAGGTATTGAAGGAGCATCATATTTATGAAAAATTGAGTAAGTACTCATTTTATCAGCGACAAATCCATTGTTTGGGTCATATTATTTCTAAGGAAGGAATAGTTATCGATCTGGAAAATATAAAAACCATTGAGGAGATGCCAACACCAAGAAATGTCGTAGAGGTAAGGTCCTCTATGGGATTGGAAGGGTACTATAGAATATTTATTGGAGGCTTATCACATATTTCACATCCAATTACATCTTTGAAAAATAAAGGTGCACGATTGGAATGGACTTCAGTTTGTGCAAGGAGTTTTCAACACTTGAAGAGTTTGTTGACAAGTGCACCAATTTTGAGAATTGTGGATTCTGATGCAGACTTCATTGTGTGCACGGATGCATGCAAGGAAGGACTTGGTGGAGTCCTGAGTCATAATGGACATGTGGTGTGCTACAAGTCAAGGAGGTTGAAAGAGCATGAAAGGCTCTACGCCACTCATGACTTAGAATTGGTAGCCATAGCAAATTCCTTGAAGATGTGGCAACATTATCTTATGGGTAAAATATTTGAGATGAGGAAAGACCATAGTAGTCTGAAGTATCTGTTTGGACAACTAAGTTTAAATTCTAGACAAAGAAGGTGGTTATAATTCCTTAGTGAGTATGACTTTGACATAAAGCATATCAGAGGAAAAGAGAACAAGGTGGCAGATGCACTCAGTAGGAGGGCACATGATATGCATGCTACAACCATTAGCATGTATAAATTTGATTTGTGTGATAGAATTTTAGAAGTTTCTCAATCAGATATGTGTTATGTGAACATAAAGGAGAACTTACATCAAGGTATGTCACAGTAGAAACTTGAAGATTATGAGCTAAGAGAGGATGGGATCCTCATGTATAGGCACAAAGTCTATGTGCCAAATTATCAGGAGTTGAAGAGCCTGATATTGTGAGAGATGCATGAGGTTCCTTATGTGGGACATCTAGGCTACTAGAAGACAATTGTCGCAGTCACAAAGTAATACTTTTGGCTAGGTATGAAAAGGGAAGTTGTTGATTTTATTGTTAGATGTATTGAATGTCAGAAGGTCAAGGTCGAGCACAAACATTGATTCAGATGGATGTCGGTGGCCTCCCACCTATTCCAACTACCTCATTAGGGATGATTTTAAGGATGGAAATTTGTTTTGAAATGTAGAAACCTTGGCGAATCTTATTAATCCTTCATATGCCAA
>CBVK0102506651.1:0-11354 GCA_900067695.1 Picea abies
TGAAAATGATTGAGTAAGGTATTCCATACCTTTTCCTCAATATTTATTTGTCAACCATACTGGGGAGACCTTCCATATCTCTCTGGTTGATTGTATTCACGATTATCTTTGAATCTTTCTGTTTTATTCGAATACTCTTTGACTGATTTTTCTCATGACAATACTTTCTACAAGGAAACCTTATATTAAAAATGGTCTTAAAGACCAGACTAGCACTGCCTTTAAATTATTCAATACTATTCTAGAAACTTCTAGTACCCGGGCTGAGCTTGAATTCTTTTGGGAAGTAGTTGAACAAGATATAAGTAACCATGAATGCTGGGAAGCCAGGCAAAGGCAGCCTAGAAATCAACAGTAACCTCCCTTTTCCTAAGTCTTTGGTCTTCTTTTCCATGTCCTCAAATCCTTGCATTTCCAGAAGAAGAAGAGGATTGTCCCCTGAAGCAACTCCTATCATTGACATAGGAAGGATGAAAGCCATTTTCTCAACCCAAGAAATCACTCTAAGGAGGACTTTATCTGATTCTTCCAGCTCAACTTTTTCACCCTTACCCATCACTTTCAAAATGACATCTGCGGGCGGTGCTAGCGGTGCTGGAGGTGCTTCATCATCCCAACCTTTAACCTCATTGGTAATTGGTAGTCTATATAGTCATCAAGTTCCTATCCAATCTGCTACCAACCTTGCTAAAGTTATAAAGAAATACACGATTTTTCAGTTTGAGGAAGATGCTATGACCACCCCATGGCCTGTATCTTCTCTCTTGAATCTAGCACCTGCTACTCGTCCGTTACCCAAGCTTAAAGAGAATCTTCCTAAGTTCTCAGGGAATAATACTATTTCTACAAACGAACACCTAGTGAAATTTTCTAATGCTTGTCATAATATTGGGGCTAATGATAATGATACATGCATGCACTTATTTCTCTTGATGGAACACACTTATCCGTTCCCCAGAATGGAAAGAATATTATAGTCTTAAGAGAAGGAGGAATTTCACCATACATAGAGAGCATTCCTCAACTGAATGTAAACTATCTTGAGGAAGACTTAGGAGTGTACTCTATCTTTGCTGATGAGGGTGACACTACTCTAGAACAAATTGATTTGGAATATGGTATGTGGCACATGCATTTCAATGTCTCATGCTCGAACAAAGGTAATGAAGCTGGCATGATCTTATATTCACCTATATGTAAAATTCCAAATTTTTCTTATAGGTTAGATTTTGATTGCCTGAACAATGTCACTGAGTTTGAAGCCTTATTGCTAGGCATTGAAAATGCTTATAACCTCGGTTGCGGCCACCTTACATTTTTTGGCGATTCTGAACTTGTTGTGAACCTTGTGTGTAAAATATATTCTCCTAGCAATAAGTTGATGAAACACTATACCCAAGATGTTTGGATGCTTATCTAGAACCTGTTATCATTTAACATCACTCATGTTAAGAGGGAACTTAATTCAATTTATGATAGGTTAGCTGTGTTTGCGACATCTCCTACTCGACAACTTCTACCTCAAAGGCCTGATTGTATATTTGAATCTTTATATCGTCCTCACATTCTTGATAATGTTGAATCATGGTAGGTTTTCCATAATGATGAAGGCATATTTGATTTCATACAAAATGAACCATTTAAGCCCAAGGAAATCATATCTATGGAAGGCAACAGATTTCCAAAAGGCTCGACTCCTCTTGAGAGTTCATTTTCGTCGAGTGATGTAGGCAACAAAGAGATACAAAAGGAAGAGGAGTCAAAAAGGCAAGTGGGTGATACCATTTCCTTGAACCTTGGGACATCCAAATCTCCAAAGATGGTTAAACTATGTTCCAACGAAGAAAAGGCGAAATTCACAGAACTACTACGTGAATTTCAAGATGTTTTTGCATGGTCATACGAGGATCTTCATGGTTTTGATCCTACTCTCATACATCATGCCATTCCTATCAAGGAAGGGATAAAACCGGTTAGGCAAAAACAAAGATCCATTAACCCTGTGCTAGAAGCTACTATTAGAAAGGAGCTGGAATTTTTTTTGAAGGCTGGTATAATATTCCCAGTTAAATATTCCGAGTGGGTTTCAAATTTAGTTCCTGTTAGGAANNNTTCCCAGTTAAATATTCCGAGTGGGTTTCAAATTTAGTTCCTGTTAGGAAGACAACTGGTCAGATTCAATTATGCGTTGATTTTCATGCATTGAATAGAGAAAGTGTTAAAGACCATTTTCCTCTCCCTAATATCGAAATGATTTTGCAACAGGTTGCAGGGCCATAAATGATGTCCTTACTTGATGGTTTTTCTGGATATAATCAAATCAAGGTAAAAAGGAATGATAGATACAAAACCACCTTTACTACACGCTGGGGAAAATTTGCTTATGAATGCATGCCTTTTGGTTTGTCTAATGCAGGTTCCACTTTCCAAAGAGCTATGCAAATAGATTTTGATGATTTGATCGGTAAAATTATCCAAGTATATATTGATGATTTGACTGTTTCTTCGAAGAATCGATTAGATCATTTTGGTCATCTTAGAAAAGTTCTTATGCGATGCAAAAAATTCGACATTTCTTTAAATCCTTCTAAATATATTTTTGGTGTCACCAAGAGAAATCTCCTTGGGCATATCATCTCTGATTTAGGAATAAGCATAAATACTGAAAGGATTATTTCTATTCCGAACCTTCCTAGCCCCACTTCCAAAAAGGAGGTTCAAGCCTTTATGGGCATTATCAACTTTGTCCGCAGGTTTGTTCATGATTTTTCTTTAATGGTTAAACCAATACATAATATTCTAAGCAGGATCACTCTTTTTCTTGGACTTATGATGTCGAAAAATATTTCATTAGGATTAAGAAGGAAATCAGTTCCGCATCGGTTTTTGTGAGACCATACTTTGAGAAATATTTTATCATATACACTAATGCCACTGAGGAAGCAATTTCTGCTGTTCTCTTACAATGTGATGACCATAATAACAAAAAAATTGTAGCTTATATGAGCCAAAGTTTATCAGACGATGAATTCAAGTACTCTTATATTGAGAAACATGCCTTTTCTCTTGTTAAAGCTGTAGAGAAATTTCCACTAATGCCACTGAGGAAGCAATTTCTGCTGTTCTCTTACAATGCGATGACCATAATAACAAAAAAACTTGTAGCTTATATGAGCCAAAGTTTATTAGATGATGAATTCAAGTACTCTTATATTGAGAAACATGCCTTTTCTCTTGTTAAAGCTGTAGAGAAATTTCGCCACTTTATTCTAGGCAAGAATACACAGGTAAAAGTCCCTTTGTCTGCAATCAAGTTTCTGCTTTCACAAGCTTATATTTAAGGAAAACTTGCATATTGGCTTGCCAAGATTTAGGAGCATGATTTAACGATCATGAATTCAAAAACAATCAAGGGATGAGACATAGCCCTTCACTTAGCTCAACAACTTGAACCAAGTGAATAAATTGACGATAAGGATAATCCTCTTTCAACACTGTTTTATATTGAGAATCAAACCCTTTCTATTGTTGAACACCCTTGGTATAAAACTATGGTGTATTACTTGCAGTATAAGAAATTATTAGATGACTTAGATCCTCATCAAAAGAGGAGACTCCGCCTTGAATCTTATCGGTATATTATTTTAGGAGAATTTTTGTTTAGAAGGTCTGATGATGGTATATTACTTAGATGTGTAAACGATAAGGAAGCACATAAATTACTACATGAAAATCACGGGTCCTCAAATTTTGTCATTCACGTTGGTGGCCACTTTTCTGCTAAAGCTATTGCTTTTAAAATCATCAAAAATGCTTATTATTGGCCCTCATTTTTTTGAGATTCTTATAAATTCGCAAGATCTTGTGACAAATGCCAAAAATTTGCTGGGAAAGAACATCTTTCTACTATGCCTTTGCAAGTGATTCCTCCATATTTTCCTTTTTCTGAATGGGGCTTGGAATTTATTGGTCCTATTAATCCCCCGTCTTCTACAGGGTAGATTTTCATTTTGAAAGCCACTGATTATTTCACAAAGTGGAATGAAGCTGTCCCTCTTAGGCGTTTACAAGATGAACATGTAATTTCTTTCCTAGAAACTAATATCTTCTCCAGATTTGACATTCCTTTAGAGATTATTACAGAAAACGGTCCAACTTTAATTTCCACAAAATTGACCCAATTTTTAGCTAAGTTCGGAGTCAAACATATCACTTCATCAACTTATTACCTGCAAGGAAATGGGTAAGCCGAGTCTACTAACAAGAATTTGGTTAGAATCATAAAGAGGCTCATCGAAGATAAACCTCGGTAATGGCACACCCTCCTCACTTACTCCCTTTTGGAAGATCACACTGCCACCAAGGTAAGCATAGGTTGCACCCCATTTCAGCTGGTTTATGGCCAAGAAGACATTCTTTGTATTGAGCTGGAACTCGCGTCTCTAAGGCTGATGCTACAGATTAAAGAATTAAATTCTTGCAATGTCCCTCAAAGGATAAATGCACTATTATCCCTAGAAGAACAAATAAATTTTGCTTGGAAAATATAAAGAGAAGACAAAAAACTGTAAATAATTACTTTAACAAACATGCGAAAGCTGTCAAATTTAAGGTGAATGAGAAAGTATTACTTTGGGACTTAGCCCATGTCGACAGAGGAAGGCATTTGAAATTTCAGAAATTATGGCTAGGTCCTTTCAAAATCACTTTTTTCCTAGGTACAAACTCTTATCTTATAAAATATTTGGAAGAGCGATTGTTTTCTTATAGTACCAATGGTTTCCACTTGAAGCATTATGTGGAACCATCTTGATTACTAAAATTCCATATTGGAATCACTGCTGTACATAGTTTTTGCTTCACTGTTTTATTTTGCTTTGTTCAATTGACTTTTCAGTTTTTGTTGTTTCATTTTCTGCTATTTTGTTTTGATGTTTATTAGGAATAAATTTTGGATCAATTTACCACAACAATTCCATTTTGTAATTATTGTTTATCAATAACAATAAAGTTTACACAACTGTCATGATGTCCTCCTTTTATACATTGATAAACTACTTTTTACTTTCAATAAATGCTGTTAGATAAATGATTTGGTATTCTTCTTTATTTTCCGCTATCCCTTTCTTCCCTCCATCCTGAGATTCAAAAGAGCATATAAAAAAATTTCTCCTTAACATGAAGAAACACTTTTTACTATGATTGATCAAATGTTATGCATGCAGGACCAAATCACCTCATATGTACTGTTAGCACTCTGTAAATTTTTTTCGACTGGATAGACAAATGATAGAGGTAACTGTTTCAACCAACTTTAGAGCTGAGGCACTAGCCGACTCAACTCAGAGAGGGCTCTCTCATGTCACATGATATAGCTATCGAAAATCAGTGGCTAGATTTGGTTTGTTTGAGGGTTTTTAATAAAAAGATTGGAAAAAAGAAGATAACATTTGGGCTATGGGTTCTGGACTAAATAGAATAGATTATCAAACCTGAGAACTATTTAGAGGAAAAGGATAAATCATGCAGTAAGTCTGAGTTTATATCTGAAAAATTTTCATGACATCAGAAGAAAAAGAAACACATAACTACATTAGAGCATTACATAAATGAATTCTGACTAAGTTAAGAAGAGAGAAACATAGTCTAAGTTGCTAAGACAAGAGCATTAAATAATGAATTATGGGCCTCTAAATCTCCAATTTAGACAGAAGGAAATGTGAATGAATTATATGCTTACAGGAAATACGTATTATGAGGGAAAAAACAAGACTCATATCACTTTCAATTAGAATATTTTCATAAACAATCCAAAGTCTACCTCTGTATTTATATATTCATTCTAGCCCCAAAATTTACAAAAGTTTTCCTGCACAGAGGGAAGACTCCTCTTTCTCCATATCTTTCTATATCCTTGAGATAACATATATAGAGGGATTTCTTGTGGAATTCAAAATGTTTAGACTTCTCATAATTCTAAAATTAGAGATGAGTTACAAGAAGGAATGATTTATAATAACCGTTATCCTATTTTAAAGGGACCGTTAGGAACAGGTTCATCATATCTATGCCCTTTTCTTCGACCACCATATGTCCAAAACATGCTGAGATGTACTTATTCCAGTCTGAGAATTTATTTCAGCTCAACGATCTCCTTCTTTAGAGTGACCAACCAGGCTGGTTGATCCTCCCCAATGCTTTCAACCGTTTTGGCTATGTTTTCTGTCTTCTGCCGTTTGCTCCATTTCTTTTTCACAGCTGGCCTGTTGATGATTAGGTCCTTCAGGATGGGATTTATCCTAACCTCTAATCCTGGGTCTATAATAGGTTCCGTATGGAATTTAGTTTCTAATATGCGTGCAATTTCCCTTTCCTTCTTGCTAGTAGATAAACCCACCATGTTACTTGAATGACCTGTTTGACTGGATATGGCTCGATTGGCCTTGTCCATCTATCCTAGTATCATGGACACCAAGATGTTCCTTTCAGAAATTTAGAGAGTCAATCTTATGGATCATATGATACCCTCATACTTGAGAATTGGTAGCTATAGAGTTTCAATCATGAATCACTGACATAGTCACTTACAGGTACGTTGGTTTACCACGCTTGGCTAATACATTTCAAATGATTATCTTTCAAGTTTGTTATATGGCGGTGTTCACCTAACATCATACAGTTTTGAAGTACCAAATGAGTGAAACGGGGTGATTCTGACCAGCCGTTGCCCACCCCATGAGTGGTTGATTTGACATATTGAAACATGTGACATTGGGGCTTTGACGGAAGTGGTTTCAGGCAAACTGCCTTTTGCCTCGATGTATCTCTGGAATCACTGCGCGCCCATTTTAAAAGCCATAATGGTTTTCCCCAGTCCGCCCTTACATGATTAAGTCCCATGCAAGTTCACCGCCCAATATGGGCCCCAGCAGTTGATCTGGGCTGTTTTACAATCAATGATATGTTGAATTATGCCTTTTGCACCTCCGCTATATTTGTCAATACACTGCCAGATATGTCCTGGTCCTCTAAATTATCAATTCTCCATATTATCAAGCTTCTGCGACAATGTAGCTCTTGCTAAATTTCTGAGACTTGGATCCTGTCTGAAATTTTTTATGGTTATAACATAGGCTCCAACTGGGGATGCTATCCTCCCTGTGAGGTAGAAAAGAACTCATAGACCCGGTGCCTGATCCATTGGAATGATCCCAAAACAAATGTGTGTACCCTTCTCCTACCATATCACTAGTGTCTGCTGAAGTCCAAACTCTGCACGCCGCTCTCAACTAGATACTGAACACTGAATGTACTACTGAAACTGACTATACACAATACTGGAAATATAAACTGAAAAATTCTTGTCAAACAAGCTTATTCGTACATTCCTACCTACCCTAAAATTCTGAAATGAATACTTAATCAAGTGATGCTAAAGTGCCAATGCAACCAATCAAGCAATTGGCTTCCTGATTTTTCTCTGTTCACATCTTTCTTAAGAAGGCAGACAAATGTAAAAGATGGTAGCTGAAAACAAAATTTGAATCCAAAATCTGAGTTTATGAATGAAACAAATTCCTCCTTCACTGATGACACTAATAAGATGGCCACCGGATCTTGAAAACCATGAAAAATCATTTCTTCTTGGTGAGCAAAACCAAAAATACAAGACTCTTTCGTAAGTGTTTGTTGTTCTTGCTCTATTTCTTTTGTTTTGAGAACAATTTCAAATGAAATGGAAGCAATGGGTTTGTCTACTTCTCCATGCATCTCAAGAAAAAAATTCATACATTCTTCAAATATGAAAGCCATATTATGTGCATCAAGGCTATCCTTTTGTTCATCAAACAATTCTGATTTGGTTTCATTAAACTTCTGGAAATTTGTTTGAGGGCTGCCATTTTGAATTTCAAATGAATTAATAGAAATAAGTTCTTGCTCATAATATTCTTGCAAATGCGAAAAGTTGACATTATTAACTATTTCATAGTCTAGAGTCCTCATGGATGTATTTTCAAAATCCTCGCCTGTGTCTATGCTATTTAGAAATTGAACGAGTACATCATTCTCAGGGGAAGAAAGATAACCTTGAAATAGCTTGTCTTGCTGGTAATATTGTTGAACACCTGCATTAGTTCTGGGAGAAAGGAAAAGACCTTTGATAAAAATTTCTTGATCGACTTCTTATTTAATTTGATGACTAAGCACAGATTGAAATTCTGAACTGAAATACCCTTCTAAGTAATGATCGTGAAATGCATGTGAGTGTAGTTGGTGTTCTTCAATGATGACAACCTTTTCATGTAAAGCAATGCTACTGAGAATATAGTCAAAACTCCCTATTTTTTTTGAAATTTCATGATTTTCTCTTAACCATTCAAAGGAAGAAAAACATAAGGGGAGAGAGTTTTATCTGTAAGCCCGCTGCTTTCTTCACTTTCAATGCCATGCTTGGAGGTTCTTTGATTTGAAACACTACAAACATTTTTCTTTAATAATTTTAATGAGGGAAAAGACAATGGCAAGGTTTTGTTCCTTGATTCAAAACTTTCTTCATTTTTTCTAGTATCATCATAGGTACATTTTTCCATCTCTTTGGGTTTCTGGACATGATCACTTTCCGCTTTGTCTTCAACCAATGACTGTATTTCTGAATTCACAAGGTCTTCCTTAAAACAAAGAATAGGGTCATCAAGCGTCTGAGAAGAGTACTCCAATATCTTGTCAATCTGTTTTGTTGGTTTGGTGTGACTTTGCATCAACACAAATTTGTTTTCCTCAACAATAATCTAAGAATTCTCTTTCAACAATTTGAATGTAGTAAAGCATAGGGGTAGAAAATTCTCTTCAGTTGATCTAATATTTTTCTCCTCACTACACTGCTGAAAAAGAAAGTCTTCAATATCATGATCATCTTCACATTTGTCATATACAGGCAGATCAATGACATATACAAGGTCATCTAACAAGAACAAACTTGGAATATCAACCTGTTCTTCAACAAACTGATTTGTACACCCATCCTCTTGATTATCTATAAATGAATACATGAAATAATCAACCTCTTGCTTATCATGGGATGGCTCAGAAGCTAAAACACCACCTCTTATTTTAACAAATGGAATATAATTTTTAGCACAATCATAAGCATTTGAAACTTCAAGAGGGCCCATGATATTGTCAATTCTATGCTCAAGATTCCAATAAACTATTTTCTGTTCATATTCACTTTCATGTTCTTGAGCATCCAACCCCTCCTTTTGGATCTGTTTACATGCCTGGATGTTGTGTTGAATATCCTAGGCATCATTAAACATTTGCTATAAGGACTTAGGTCTTCTTTCCATCAGGAGGAAAGACAAATTTGGATGAAGAGTTTTTGTATAATGGAGCATGTCATCAGCTTCAATGGGTTGAATCTCTTCAGGCAATTTGTAGTAAATATTGGAAAACCTTCTACTGAATATAGAGATAGTTTTGTTTCTCTACCATTTCAAGGCATAGAACTCTGCAAGTTGTAGCTCCAAAGATTTCTTCTTGCCCCAAAACCTTAAAAAAACATTCTTCAATTCCTCCCATGAGCTAATTGTATCTGGCTGCAAATGTCTAAACCAGTCTTTGGTGTCCCATTTCAAGGATTGAGGGAAATCCCTCATACAAACATCATCATGGTCAATCTCAAACAACTCTATAAAATGCTCAAACCCTTGGATGTGTTTTGCAGTTGAGATGACATCAGGCTCCCCATGAAACACTGACAGGTATTTATAGTGCTTAGGAGGAAAATCATGAAGGAATTGAGGTAACTTTAAGGGTCTATATCTATGCTGAGTCTTGGAGGATGTTGGATCAAGTACAAGAGATGAAATATAAGCTCTGGTTTCAAGAGGCTCATCAACTTGGTTATGGTCATCACATGGCCCAGACATAATTTTTTTATCAAAATCAGTGATACAGTGAGGATATGCATGTACAAATTTAAGAGGAGGAAATACAATTTCAAGATTCTCATGATCATCATTGGAATGCAGTAGGTGAAGAAAATTTTGTTTGGCATATTCAAGGAAGGAGCAATGGTAACTTATAATAAATAGTAAAATGCTTCAGAGGAGATTCCATTTTAAGTACCTGTTTTCTTCCATGATGCGTTTTCATACCTATGCCAAGGCATCTCATCTTCTAGTGGAGTCTCTGAACTGCATTTGAAATTTGAGTGAAGTCACCAATAATGTTTTGGGATCTGGATTCTGCATTGAGAGTGGAGTCGCCAGTGAAACTTCAAATTTCTGGATTCTTCTACCAGTGGAATCACCTTCAAACTTATTTTTTGATGTGCGGAGTTGCTAGAGCATGCAGACAACCAATATGTGCCTAAGTGTCCACTGCTCTCAGACCTTAGAACTCAACCATGCCATTCTCTCCCAGGGAAAATTTTTCAATTCGTCCCTGGCAACGATGCCAGAATGTTAGCACTCTGTAAATTTTGTCTGGCTGAATAGACAAATGACAGAGGTAACTGTTTCAACCAGATTTAGAGCTGAGGCACTAGCCGACTCAAATCAGAGAGGGATCTCTCATGTCACATGATATAGCTATGGAAAATCGGTGGCTAGATTTGGTTTGTTTGGGGGTTTTTAATAAAAAGATTGGAAAAAAGAAGATAACATTTGGGCTATGGGTTCTGGAATAAATAGAACACATTATCAAACTTGAGAACTGTTAAGAGGAAAAACCTAAATCAGGCAATAAGTATGAGTTTATATCTGACAATTTTGCATGACATTAGAAGAAAAAGAAACACATAACTACATCAGAGCATTACAGAAATGAATTCTGACTAAGTTAAGAAGAGAGAAACATAGTCTAAGTTGCTAATCCAAGAGCATCAAATAATGAATTCTAGGCCTCTAAATCTCCAATTTAGACAAAAGGAAATGTGAATGAATTACATGCTTACAAGAAATACGTACTATGAGGGGAAAAACAAGACTCATATCACTGCCAGTTAGAATCTTTCCATAAACAATCCAAAATCTGCCTCTGCATTTATATATTCATTCTAGCCCCAAAATTTACAAAAGTTTTCCTACATAGAGGGCAAGCTCCTCTTTCTCCATATATTTCTATATCCTTGAGATAATATATATAGAGGGATTTCTTTTGGAATTCAAAACGTTCATACTTCTCGTAATTCTAAAATTAGAGATGAGTTACAATAGGGAATGATTTATAATAACCGTTATCCTATTTTAAAGGGACCATTAAGAACATGTTCATCATATCTATGACCTTTTCTTCAACTGCCATCTGTCCAAAACATGTTGAGATGTACTCATTCCAGTCTGAGAATTTAT
>CBVK0102506653.1:0-21061 GCA_900067695.1 Picea abies
ATATTATTATTAATTATTTCTCCCCAAACTAATTAGTTAAGTTAATTTGACCTAACTAAAGAAAGTAGTTGAACTACCTCAACTTATTGAGAAATAATAAAGGTTCAATGAGAGGAAGAGACAAGGGGAAAATAGAAGGGGAACTACAACACTAAAGTTTGATCTCTATTTAGTGAGATAGATTCAATTTTCATTCATTTCCGAGTTTCCTTGAAAGCCTAATCCTCTTGATGATATCAGGGTCTTATTGAAGGCAACAAGATTCAAAACTGAATCATACATTTCAACAACTTGTTTTAAAGGTGTTTGGTTTATCCTTGATAGTTTGTGTATTCTTGTTTGTTTATGAATTAATTTTCATGGCTGATAAATAATATCTTGCAGAGTCAAGTGGTAGAATTTTGTGGCACGCTGATTCAAATCATTAGTTTCAGTTTTATTTCACTGTCAAGGTCTTTTTGTATGGTTCCCATCAGAGACTTCTAAATCTGACTAAGGTCCATACCCTCGCAAGGGTTTGTAAAAGAGAAATATAGTTTTGTATCTCAAAATGAAATGAAATCAGATTATTGTTGTGTCTCATACATGTGTTTTCATGACTTGGTTCTTCCTTTCGCTTTTGTCTCCATGTTTACTTCAATGTAAAATCTATATACATTCACCTAGATTTGTTTAAATTTTTATTTTTACATTGTTACAAATATAAATCATAAAATCATCCTTGATCCTTTGTAATTGATACTTGTGGATTGAGTGAAAGTTTTGAGGCTATAAACCCTGGGTGACATTCCCAACTATCTTGTCCTAGCCAGGCAAGATCTGAAAATGATTGAGTAAGGTATTCCATACCTTTTCCTAAACATTTATTTGACAACCATACTGGGGGGATCTTCCACATCTCTCTGGTTGATTGTATTCACGATTATCTTTGAATCTTTTTGTTTTATTGGAATACTCTTTGACTGTTTTTTCTTATGACAATACTTTCTACAAGGAAACCTTATATTGAAAATGGTCTTAAAGAACATACTAGCATTGCCTTGAAATTATTCAATACTATTCTAGAAACTTCTAGTACCTGGGCTGAGCTTGAACGCTCTTGGGAAGTAGTTGAACAAGATATAAGTGTCCATGAACATTGGGAAGCCAGGCAAAGGTAGCCTAGAAATCAACAATAACCTCCCTTTTCCTAAGTCTTTGGTCTTCTTTTTCAGATCCTCAAATCCTTGCATTTCTAGAAGAAGAAGAGTATTGTCCGCTGAAGCTAATCCTATCATTGACATATGAAGGAGGAAAGCCATTTTTTCGACCCAAGAAATCACTCTAAGGAGGAATTTGTCTGATTCTTCCAGCTCAAAATTTTCACCCTTACCCATCACTTTCAAAATGACATCTGCGGGCGGTGCTAGTGGTGCTGGAGGTGCTTCGTCATCCCAACATTTGGCCTCATTGGTAATTGGTAGTCTATATAGTCATCAATTTCCTATCCAATCTGCTACCAACCTTGCTAAAGTTATAAAGAAATACATGATTTTTCATTTTGAGGAAGATGCTATGACCACCCCATGGCATGTATCTTCTCTCTTGAATCTAGCACTTGCTACTCGTCCGTTACCCAAGTTTAAAGAGAATCTTCCTAAGTTATCAGGGAATAATACTGTCTCTACAAACGAACACCTAGTAGAATTTTCTAATGCTTGTCATAATGTCAAGGCTAACGATAACGACACATGCATGCGCTTATTTTTCAACTCCCTTGAAGGAAAAGAGACAACTAATTTTTTTGATCTCCCTCCAAAAATAATTTCCACTTGGGAAGAGTTGGTTTATTGGTTGAAGTCCACTTATGGACAATCCAAGAGCCCAACCAAACAATTAAGGGAATATAACAATATTTCTTACAAATATGGTGAGACTATTAATTCCTTTAACCTTCTCTTCACCAAATTGTACAATCAAATTTGTGAACTAATCTGCCCCCAAAATCATGCCATTTCATGCATTATTATAATGCACTTCCCTCTCCTTATCGTCATAGGCTCAAAGAAAAGGTTATTGAAAATCTTTGCTCCGCTCTCCACACTTTCCTGGAGTACAAAGAGAAACTTGAAAGAACAAGTCTCCCTAAAGGAGACTCAGTCAAGCAAATATATATGTCTTCCCTCATATAACTTGTGCAAGATGTGAACAATCAGATGATATCCTATGAATGAAAGGGGAATGTTCCCTCACTTACTCATGGGGCATCTTCCTGTTCCTCAACACCTTTTAGGATACACATGAGAACACTTTTCATCCCAAAGCCATTATGTCTCGCAGTTGGTGTAACTTCTGCGAAGAAAATCATGAAGAAAGTACTTGTGAAGTTAAGAAGAATGCCAGAGATAAAATCTTTGTCAAGAATCCCGAAACCACTATTGTTGTTCTAGATTGGGAAGAACTGGAATATGTTATGATAATAAATACTAGGAAAAAATCTTATGCTCCTAAAGGGAAATACGATCCTCCTCGTACTTCTTCCACTCTAGCCCCATCTTCACAAGGTACTAATGTACAAACTGTTAAAATTCTTGAAAGTCAAGGATTTCCTTCCCCTTTTCCCTCTTCCAAGTATAACATCCTTAACCAATTTTCTAATATAAAAGACGATGCTACTCTTTTTGACATGGTTTCCGTCCCTAAACAACAAAAACATCTCAAGTATTTGATGGAAGGAAAAGCTTCTACCATAACCAAATTTTTTGAAGAGGCAAAAGAAGAGGATCCCACTGTAAATAAGATAGGTGTAAATAATTTTAGACACCCTATAAAGAACCCTCTTTTTATTTCTGTAAAAATTATGGATAAGATATCCCATGTTGCCTAATCAATGACGGTTCGGGTCCAAGTGTAATGTCAAAAATCATCATGGAAGAGCTAGGCTTATCATGTACTATTGAAAATTCTAGAAGCATGCTCTCCTATAACAATTTGCAGCAGTCAACTATAGGTGAAATCAAAGACGTAACTTTAGTTCTGTGTGCACATCCTGAAATAAGGACAACCCTCAACATCCAAGTAATCGACATGCCAATAAACAACTATTCTATTATCTTAGGAAGAGGCTAGCAAGCCCTAACAAGTGGATATATTTCTCTTGATGGAACACACTTATCTGTTCCTCGGAATGGAAATAATATTATAGTCCTAAGAGAAGGAATAATTTCACCATACATATAGAGCATTCCTCAACCGAATGTAAACTATCTTGAGGAAGACTTAGGAGTGTACTATATCTTTGCTGATGAGGGTGACACTACTCTGGAACAAATTGATTTGGAATATGGTATGTGGCACATGCATTTCAATGTCTCATGCTCAAAAGAAGGTAATGAAGCTGGCATTATCTTATATTCACCTATATGTAAAATTCAAAATTTTTCTTATAGGTTCGATTTTGATTGCATGAAGAATGTCATTGAGTTTGAAGCCTTACTACTAGGCATCGAAAATGCTTATAACCTTGGTTGCAACCACCTTATAGTTTTTGGCGATTTTGAACTTATTGTGAACCTTGTGCGTAAAATATATTCTCCTAGCAATAAGTTGATGAAACACTATACCCAAGCTGTTTGGATGCTTATCTCAAACCTATTATCGTTTAACATTACTCATGTTAAGAGGGAAATTAATTCAATTGATGATAGGTTAGCTGTATTTGTGACATCTCCTACTCGACAACTTCTACCTCAAAGGCCTGATTGTACATTTGAATCTTTATATCGTCCTCACATTCTTGATAATGTTGAATCATGCCAGGTTTTCCCTAATGATGAAGGCATATTTGATTTCATACAAAATGAACCATTTAAGCCCAAGGAAATCATATTTATGGAAGACAACACATTTCCAAAAGGCTTGACTCCTCTTGAGAGTTCATTTTCATCGAGTGATGTACGCAACAAAGAGATACAAAAGGAAGAGGAGTCAAAAAGGAAAGTGGGTGATACCATTTCCTTGAACCTTGGGACATTAAAATCTCCAAAGATGGTTAAACTAGGTGCCTAATGTTCCAACGAAGAAAAGGAGAAATTCACAGAACTACTACGTGAATTTCAAGATGTTTTTGCATGGTCATACGAGGATCTTCGTGGTTTTGATCCTGCTCTCATACATCATGCCATTCCTATCAAGGAAGAGATAAAACCAGTTAGGAAAAAACAAAGACCCATTAACCCTGCACTAGAAGATACTATTAGAAAGGAGCCGGAAAAACTTTTGAAGGCTGGTATAATATTCCCAGTTAAATATTTCGAGTGGGTTTCAAATTTAGTTCCTGTTACGAAGACAACTGGTCAGATTCGATTATGCATTGATTTTCATGCATTGAATAGAGAAAGTGTTAAAGACCATTTTCCTGGTATTTAAATATTCGACTTAAATGCTATCTGTGGGAGCTACAAGGGTGTTATATGATCCAAATGATTGATTTTTGTATTTTATATTTGATGATTGGCAAAGAGAATGATGGGATTCACAAGGGGTCCCACCTATTTAGTTATTATTAATTAGACCCTTACCTATATATTATTATTAATTATTTCTCCCCAAACTAATTAGTTAAGTTAATTTGAATTAAATAAAGAAAGTAGTTGAACTACCTCAACTTATTGAGAAAGAATAGGTTCAATGAGAGGAAGAGACAAGGGGAGAATAGAAGGGGAACTACAACACCAATGTTTTCTCTCTAGTTAGTGAGATAGCTTCAGTTTTCATTCATTTTTGAGTTTATTTGAAAGCCTAATCCTCTTGATGAAAACAAGGTCTTATTGAAGGCAACAAGATTCAAAACTAAATCATACATTTCAATAGCTTGTTTTAAAGGTGTTTGATTTATCCTTGATAGTCTGTGTATTTTTGTTTGTTTATGAATTAATTTTCATGTTTGATAAAGAATATCTTGCATAATTGAGTGGTAGCATTTTGTGGCAAGATGATCCAGATCATTAGTTTCATTTTTATTTTATTGTCAGTGTCTTTTTGTATGGTGCCCATCGGAGACTTCTAAATTTGACTTTGGTCCATACCCTCACAGGTGTTTGTAAAAGAGAAATACATTTTTGTATCTCAGAATGAAATAAAATCAGATCATTGTTCTATCTCAGACATGTGTTTTCACAACTTGGTTCTTCCTTTCTCTTTTGTCTCAATGTTTACTTCAATATAAAATATGTATACATTCACCTAGCTTTGTTTAATTTTTTATTTTTACATTGTTACAAATATAAATCATAAAATCAACCTTGATCCTTTGTAATTGATACTTGTGGATTGAGTGAAATTTTTGAGGCTATAAACCTCGGGTGACATTCCCAACTATATTGTCCTAGCCAGGAAATATCTGAAAATGATTGAGTAAGGTATTCCATACCTTTTCCTGAACACCTAGCTAGTAGAAAATGAACACACAAATCTTATGAGAGAGAAGAGAAGAGAATATAATCAAATAATTATATTAAGTAATTGAGTAATGGTAAAAATACACATGATATACTCTACGTGAGAAAACTAATTCTCCATAGTAGTGATATAGAGATATTTAGACACTCACTGATAAACACTGGAGTGAGCCGTCACCTAGTCCTAGTTAACTGGCCATGTGATCATCAATTAACTGACTAATCACTAGTGGAGTGAGGAGAGAATCATGCATGTACATGTGTGGAACCTTCTTGGTGATGATTCCAAGGTAAGTGTGCAATCATGGTGATGATACCAAGGTATGCATGCAACACTTGGTGATAATACTGAGGTTTCCATACAAGAATCCACTTCACTAGTCTAACTGTGGTGTACTTGACTCAATACCAAAGAGGATATGGCGCCCTCATCTATGGGAGATTATCTCTAACCAAGGGTGCCCTCAACATAGATTAGTCAACCTAGGAAAATAAATACTATCTGATTGTGTAATATCTCCAACATGTAGGAGTTCATAGAAACCCGAGAGAATGCATGGAAATCCCACTAGAAAAAGAAAGAGAAGTTCAGTGGTTGTGATCTCAAGGGATTTGCATAAAAAATTCAACTTGATTTTTTGATTTGATGCACTATTTTCACACTTAGACAAGCTTGAGATGCTGGTGTATTTTCTTCCGAATCTCTGTTGTAAAATTCCCTATTGGATCAAATCTACGCTAAGAAAGAGTCATGTGAAAATAGCTACGCCAAGGGTTTCACACAACATATGGAAACCCTAATGGTTGTGCACAGAGATGAGGGCACAAATAATGCTGAGTAAGGAAGACTAGAGGAGTAACATAGGCAGAGGAGCAAAGATAGAGGGTAGAGTCTGCATGTAGAAATGTACTACTTATGGAATAAATGAGACAAAAAATCAACTATGGAAAACTACCATAGGATAATTAGGCCTAATAAATAAGGTTCTTTGATACCATTGTTAGAGTGCACAAATGGATATAGGAGTGAATTACATTTTTCATTAATATGATAAATATACAAATGCATGTAGATGACCTTCAGATTCATCTTCCAAGAGGTCTCTTGGACTCCTGATGATGGTTCGTTTCACATTCCTTCAACCAAGTAACCCTAACAGATTATGTTTCCAACAGTTCTAATTTGATATGTGGTTTGAAAGGATGGAAACACCATGTCATGAAATATTTCTTAATTTCTAGCTAGATAAATTCCCTAAGATACTGCAAGTGGAAGAGGTTTGAAAAATTTTAGCTCCATTTTTTGAAATTGTTCTTCAAACAATCATTTATTGGTTTCCCTTGCCACCATGCCTTACAACTTGTCATCACATCCATTTCTACACAACCCTTACTAGCATATTGACAACTATATCATAGGTGATCTATTATTTGTTCTTCTTGCTTGCATAGGGTATAATGAGGAGGACCATGACGATTTCATTTTTGAAGGACTTCACATATTAAAGTCTTATTCCTTAGGAATAAGGAAACACATACCTTTTTTTCAGGGGATATTTAATATTCCATAAGGCCTTCCACCAATATAACTACCCTTATTGATTGAATTCTATAAATATTTCTTTGTACTCCAACCTAGGATTGTAATCGTCCATGGATGGTTTCTTAGACCAGACCAAAGCATCCTCCTCATCTTTTATTATAATATTATTCTTTTTGAGTTTTTTAACATAGACTTTCTAGAGCTCTATTTCTATCTCTCTTATCCCAAACATATCTCCAATTTTCTATCCCTATAATTTCCAAATTGATGTAGTAATTGAATTAGTAGGTTGTGGGATTTTGTAAATTCCTTGGATCTATACACATAATTTTGTAATGGGGATATTTGGAGCCCATTTGCTACCTTTTTCTCTCAAAGATGGTATTTTATATTTTTTTTACCTTTCCACTAGATAATAATGAGTTTTATTGCTTACTCCCAAATATTTGTAATTTGAATGGTTTTTTGTTGTTAAATTCATAATTTTAATTATGCTTAATTCTCTCTTCTTTCTTATAGGTTGTTGCATTTACTCTTATGATTATACCACACTCTCACTTTTTTTTTTTTAATCTTATTAGCTTGCTAATAGGGGTACTTTTCTCACCATTAGAACAAAAACCCCAACACAAGGGTTAGTGACACAATGCAGTCAATATAGTCATGAACCATGGTCAATGTAATTGACATGATAAATCATGAACAATATTATTAATGATGTTAAGCATCATTAATATGGTTAAATATGGTCAATATGGTGAACTTGGTTAATCATGGCCAATATTTATTATTATAATTTTTTATAGTCATCCTTATATCACAATGCAAAAAACATGTACCTTCCCCATATGGGAATATTTTCAATGAAGTTGATACACCTTACAATATTAAATTTTGAATTTTTTTGATAAGAATACATAGGTGGGGGTATTCATTCTATTGAAGTCTCCTAGGAAATACACTTGTACATCCGAGGTATTAAACAACTCTTCATGAAAGTATGTCGATCCACAAGGGGTGAACATGTCCTTAGAGGTGATTTGAACCTTGACAATGGAAAAAAAATGCCCCCACTTTACCAAACAACCAAGCCCCAATCATCATCATCATCATCACTACTAGCATTTAATTTTGTTATTATTATAATTATTTTTTACTTTTATTAGTTATTTGCTTAGGACTCAAATAATGTCTTCATAAAGGTCATTAATTTTTTCCAATACATAATTTTTTGCATACTTTAATTTGGACATTTTCTTATATAGTTTCTTGGGAGTTTTCTTAAACATTCCAAGGGATATTTCTATAGACTCTCTTGTGCCTATTATTACAACCATTGGTGTAAAAATGACCATTTCGTGAGGTAGTGAGATAGAGATATTTCTTAAACATTGTTTTGGCGGCAAATCATCCAAAATCCTGTAGCGATTCTTATATTTTGCTCTTGATATTAAAAATCATTTATCTATGACACTGCTTTTTGATCGATAAACAAGGGACTTATAACCTACTCCAACATGGATACAAGTTTATTTATTTTACTCTTAATAACAAGAGTGAACCATGTAGGGTATTATTACAAGATTATTAAGATCTCTTCTTCATTTTTATAGAGGTGGTACTCCTTCTTCTCACTTAGATTTTATATTCACTTATTCAAATAATAGATTTAAGAATTCATATCATTTACACTTGAGAGAGGAATAGGTGGTAAAATAAATGAAAAAGTAGTGACTGGTAAACCATAGCAAAATAATAACCTAAATTGAAATATACAAAATAACTATATCCATTCCATTAAATCCATTCATAGAGTAAGTGAAAAAGGTTTCACAACAATAAATATAAGCCAAAAGATAAATGAATGTCCAAACGAAGGGCTTTAAATGATTTCAGATATTTAAACTCATAAAGATGATATGGAAACACATACTTGAGATATCTTGCTTTAATGAAAGTCAAAAATCACAAAGTTATGAGCTCCACAGATAGCTCTCTGTGAGATTCTTTAAAATAATATTGCAAAATGGTTGTCCAAGTTCAAATAAAATGTGTGCACAAACAACATAATATCCATGATAATTAAACGATAAAAGGAAATGCGTTCGTGAACTGGAATGGGATGGGGCTCCCGTGGACCATATAGTAGTAGAGGTAAGATGTAAGAGGAGAGTAAAACAATTAGGGATCAACTTTATAGGTTAACAATAAACACATGAAGCTAGATGCTCACAGATTGAGATGAAAGAAAGGAAAATGCTTCGAAATAGCTATACTCACAAAAGTGAATAGATTCTGATGGATAGATTTCCTCTGTAACATCCTATTCTTGCATGCACATGATTTGAATTATTCTTTGAGGACACTTGCTTGCACGTGATCCAATTTAGTCAATAGTTGTCTATTTCACTTATGGATTCTGATGATGATGTTATGATATTTGATATCTATGTATAGACAAGAGCTATTGATGATTTTTTCTCGAGTATGAAGGATACTTGATAGATTGAGGATGCCGATGGCATCAATGGACCTCCTTTGACTCCATATCGAGTCAAGGAGTGGATTGGATATGGTTGGGGTATTTCTATTTATGCATATGTGACATATGATTAGATATATTATGATTTTGTTTATGGATCGTTGACAATGTTTCATTGATGGATGCATGATGACGATTGCTTACTAATCAGACTCACATACAGAGTAAAGGGGCCATGCACAACAACCAAATATTGAGGGAGAGGTATGGAAACAACCTTTCCACAACCTACTAGCACTCCATCTATGGCTTGAATTGTAGGTTAACGATTACCTAGTTCGAGAGATCCACGATGCCGTGAGGGAATACTGAGACAGTCGCTCATGAAGGTTCTAAGGGGAGCGCAATAAGGCATGGTACTTATTCATTAGAGGCCCTTAGTCTCTCACAAGGTCTCCTAATGGAGTGTTGAATCCAAGGGTGGGATAACTACCAAAACCAGTCAGTATAAGAGACAGCCCTTGGGGTACGTAGTGCATCTTGAAGGGCGTGTCGCATGAATAAAACTTGAATAAAGGTGAGTGACAACCTTCGAGCACAGAATGCATCTTGAAGGGCACGCCACGATTTTTAATAGAGGTGAGTCAATGAACCCAGGTGCCTAGAAAACAATAATTTGTTTTGACATTGTCGAACTTAAAATAATTATTAAATGGGTAATTGTTTTTTATTAATTATAAAATCTCCTTAAAAATTCTAAGCCTAGTTTAAAAATTTGAGCCCGAGTCTAAAGTGGATAAGAAGACTAAAAAAAATAAATTATAAATTTAACAAATGGTGGGGGATGAAGAAAAATCAAGTTAGGAATTGAAGGAGTAAAAATTGATATCTAAATATTTAACTATGTAAATGTGTGCACATAATACCAAATTGGAAACTAAGATAAAAAATGAAACAAATGTAAAAAGAATGTGGAAGCATAGAAAGGAATCTAGTCTAGTCTAGTTAAAGAACTTTCCTAAATTAAACACAACTAAGTTTTAGAAAGGTGTCAGTGATTAAAATGGAAATAGAGGGAATAAAGGGACAACTAAGAGTAATTTTAGGAGTGCTTTTAGGATGGGTGAGGGAAATTGATATTTAATTAAATTAAATAGTGAATTTTTGGTGCAACTAAGGGAACGTGTGACACGTGTACGAGGGAGAGTAATTCCTAATTAATTTAAAAAAAAATGAATTAAATGTGCAAATGGAAAGTGGTCATGAAGAAAAATTCTATAAAAAAATGGCTATGAGGAGGAATGGATCTTGACTGGGATGAGTAAAGTTATGCTGGCAAAATTTCTTTGACTGGTTTTACTTGTGGGAGTTGGGAATACCCAACTTGAGAGGGAGTGGTAGCTTGACCTTGCAAGGCAAGCCAGGAGCTATATTTTCTTTGGTTTTTTGTGTGTGGCCCCTTTGTGGCTTGGGGCACTAAGGGGGAAGAAGAGTACCCCTAGCATTGGCTGGGAGGTACCGATGAGGTCTCAACGATTAGCAAGTGGGAGCAAAGAGGAATCGTCAGCTACCAGAGAACATCAACAATCCAATCGCCGGTCAAGATACTTAAGTTTTTAAAATTGCATTATAATTAGTTAAATTTCTGTATATGCGTTTAGATATTGATGAATATTGTAAAGGATTTTTGGAACAGTAGTTGGTAAATTTAATGGACATCTTGATGTGATAATGAAGAGAAGTGTGTATAAATTTTTCAATGTATTCAATGTATTCAATTTATTGAAATTTTAATTGAAGTTGCAATGGTTTAAGTGTTATATCTGTCTCTTATACACATCTCTGAGCGGGCTTATATATATATATATATATATATATATATATATATATATATATTGGGGTGTTCTCAGTGTTTTATTGCGTACAATTTCTGCGTTTTCTGTTTCACTCATGCCCAACGATTTTGTTACCCTTTCCCAATGATCTTGTTGATTTTTGCCTAGTGATTGGGTCTCCTTAAGTTTTTGCGATTTGGAGCTGTTGTTGTCTCTGCATCTCCTTCTTTACTAACGATTTGGGTGTCTTCCCTGTGCTTTTCCTAAGAGTAGAGTCCATGCGTTTACTTTAAAGACTCAACCCTTTTTATTTTCTCTATAAATTCCTTGTGTTCACCCTTGAGAACTCAACCTTTTTTATCTTTTACTCAGTGATTCGTCTGCATTTTGTTCTGCGAAATTTACCCCTTATTACTCAACATTTTTCTTAAATTTGATTAGTAATTCTCACTTTTATTTCACAACAACTTGTTCTCCTCATCTCCATGAGTTTACTATGGTGATTTGGGACTAAATGAACTTACCGAAGCTTATCTGGACCCTTTCACATCTCATCATTTACTATTGCAATTTTGGGGGTTTAAACAAATTTACTATGGCTTCTGGACCATTCCTCATCTCATCATGTTAATTGTAGCGATTTTGGTGTCTCTTACCAAACGATTTAGCCCTTATATTTTTTCTCAACACTTGTTTTTATCTACTCAACGATTTTGTGTAGTGCTCTGCGTTTTGGGGAGTCTCACACCCAAGCGTTTCCCCCATACACTTCACTGCACGTTGAGGTGATTTTTTTCTCAGTGAATTGGGAAAAATACCTTGCCTTTCCCTTTTTATTCTCTGTGTCTTCATGTCCAAAAGTATTTGTTAGTTTGCTGCGATTTTGGGGAGGTACACAACCTCTGCCATTTAAATTTGCATGCCCATAATTCTTTGTCAGTTCATTGTGATTTTTGGGAGGGACACCACCTCTGTCATTTAATTCGCATGCCCAAAATTTCTTGTCAGTTCGTTTTGATTTTGGGGAGGGACACCACCTCTTCCATTTAATTCACATGCCCATAATTTCTTTGTTAGTTAGCTACGATTTTGGGGAGGGACACCACCTCTGCCACTTAATTCGCATGCCCATAATTCTTTTTTCAGTTCGTTGTGATTTTTGGGAGGGACACAACCTATGCCATGTAATTCACATGCCCAAAATTCACTAGCTAGTTCGCTGCAAACCTTGGGGAAGGACATAAATTTGCGCTTAAAAAAAAATCTCTATCATCTAGCTAAGGGCTTCGATGATCTTCCATGCCTTTTCCTCCACGCCGGATAGCCTTTGATATTTTACCCTTGAGAAAACTTGGATCAACTTTAAGTGATGACCCTTCTGGAGTTAGCATTACCCTTGAAATAAGTAATTTCCTACCCGTGCAAAACTTCGGCCTGGGGAATTTAGGTAAGGGGTTGAGGAATTACATCCCTACCACCCCTAAAATTTAGTTTGAAGTAAGATATCAAATGATTGTTGGATTTCATGAATTTGATCTACTGTTTAGCCCTCAACCATTAGAACTTAAAGCACATAATTACTCCCTAAATGTAGTGACCCAACTACCACTTTTCTAGAATGTATTTTAGGAATGTTGTTCTAGATAATAGATTGTTCGCGTGCATAAAAAACATAATGTATTGAATGATTTTTGTAGACATTAGACTTCTTGCGCAATGGAAATGTAATGTAAGGAATGTTTGTTCTAGATAACAGATTTCTCGTGCGCATAAAAAGATAATGCATTGAATGATTTTTGTAGACATTAGTCTTCTTGCGCAAATGGAAATGTAATGTAAGGAATGTTTGTTCTATATAATAGATTCCTCGTGCGCATAAAAATATAATGTATTGAATGATTTTTGTATACATTAGACTTCTTGCACAAATGGAAATGTAATGTAAGGAATTTTTGTTCTAGATAATAGATTTCTCGCGCGCATAAAAATATAATGTATTGAATTATTTTGTAGACATTGGAATTATTGCATTATGAAAATTTGTTGATGTGTAATGACTAAGTAATGGGTTCTCTGGTGCCATTGAATTAATGTCAATACTGGATGGATTGATCGATTATTTTGTCTGCGCCTTACTTTAATTGATACTTACTTGTGCCATGATATACATAGCTATGTGTGGAGGGACATGTGTGTAGTTACCTTGGTGCCATAAAAATTTAATGAATATTTTCCTTGTGCCATTGATTAGGCTATGATTTAATAATAAGATTTCTTGCGCATTGGAATAATTATGGATGTACAATGATTTATCTTTGGTTACTCGTGCACATTTCATTAACGATGATGCATGATTAGTTTAGTAATAAAATTTACTTGCGCGCCTTAATTTAAGTGGGCGTGTGAATGCTTCGTCATTATTCTCTTGCACCTTGAATTTAATGTTAATTAATCTCGTGTCATGAATTTAATAGATATATGAAAGATTTAGTGACTAGTTTTCTCTTGCACCTTCACTTAAGTTGACATGTGATTGTTCTATAATTATTTACTCATGCTCAATGAATATTTAAATGTTGATGTATGATTGATAACGATACTGATGATCCTTGCGCCATGATTAATTGATGAACATGATTGATGGATTGATCTAGTTGATGATTGGAGTTGTTTATTAGTGGGATGTAGACACCTCCTTGTTCCTCAGAACAGTCTCCAGCCTTGAGACCTTAAATGGTTAAAATCAATTGGAACCTGGGCTTGAGCGTTGCTATTGTGTCCTGGAGGTCCTAACCTTGCAGGGTAGGTTGGGTGAGTAGTCGTTTTATATTCATTATCTGGTTGAATGTTGTTGTAAATTGTTTCAAGATGATTATGATGTGCTAATCAACTACACTATTTATATTTATGTGACGCTATCCTTCATTGACGCATTGAATGCATCGTTAGGATTTCCATGATGAGTAACTGGTACTTATTTTTCTTATGATGTGGTTGATTAGGCACTGCTGTGATCATGAGTTGATGTTAATTTATTAATGCATTTTTTTTTACCTTTTTGCTTCACTTTTCTTAGGAGTAACGGAGGGCCGTTACATCCTCGCCCCTGATCCTTTGCTAGAGATTCATTAATATCACTGGAAATTGACCCATTTCGATGCAACTTATTATTCATAGTTATTGAGGATTAATTATTTCATTCAACGAAATCTTCAGCAAATTTTTGATATATTATTCTAATGGTGGAACCATTATGTCTTGCTTCACCCGAAGTGAAAATATATCATTTTCTATCGCTTTGAATTTGGAGCATAACTCTTGTATTAATGTTATATGATCTTCATTATCATTAACAAAGTTAACCAACCATCACTTTATTTCTTCTTCGAAGAAACTAGTGAGATTGCTAAACTCACCACCCCATGAAATCTTGAGTATGTTTAACTCATATTATAATTCCTCCTTGGTTAACACTTTTGAATCTCTAACTAGTGGTGGGCCCTCAAGTTCCTTAACTAGTTAAATTGATTTTAAAAATGAATCACTTCTTTTTTCCTCCATATTTTTTCAACTTGCAACTAATTCTTGTAGGACCTCTATTATTTCTAACCAACCAACCTTTATTTGTTTGAGTCCATTTTTTGAGGGTAGACCCTTGTTGATTAAAAATTTTGATCACGTTGATTTTCCGCTCTTTGGAATAATAAAAAAAATAATATAAGAAGTAGGAATTTGTGTATTCTCATCAACTCATGGTGTATCCGTCAGTATTAGCTTCATCATGCATTTCACACAATCAAAATCCAAATCCGTATGCTCGACATACTCATAGTCTCATCCAACCACTCGACAAATAGATTGCTAGAAGAGATTTGAAGAATTGATGATGAATTTCTTCTAAGTGTTGTGACCCCCTCTTCTTCCATGTGCAACACTTAGTCCCTTTTCAACTTAAATTTCCCCTTCCTTTCACCTCCTCCAACACTTTCCATGTCCTCTCCATCTTCATACTTAGTCATTTTCATATTCCTCATACAACTCATTATTATCCATCTCCATACTTAGCCATTTTTACAACTTCCTCTATTATCCCTTCACTTATTTTCTCATCTCATACTCTCAACTCATACTTAGTCACTTCTCTCACATTCCTTACTCTTCTCTCTATACTTAGTCATTTCTCTCTTCCACTATACTCTCCATACTTAACCTATTCCATATTCCATACTTATCCATTTCTACGTTCATTTTTCTATTTCACCTTTCCATTTCTTTTCCATTATGTCATTTTCCATTTTCTATTTCTTTTCCATTATTTCATTTTCCATTTCCATTTCCTTTCCTTTTCCATTTTCTATTTTCATTTTTTTATCTTTCTTTTTATTTCGATATTTCACTTAACTCTTTCCATCTTTTATTTCCATATTTCACATAACTCCATGACTTACCTCCCAAATACTTAGTCAATTCTTAATATTACTACAGGTCTGCATAAATTTTATGACTCTTCCATATACCTCTTCACTCCCACTCCCGAACCTCCCGCTCCCTGTCCTCCCTCAAGAATTCCCTCAACACTTCATTTATTTTTATTTTATTATTATTTATCAATAACAATTCTTATCCTAAGTTTATTTCCCTTTATTTATGGGCACACCTCCCAATGACACATGGTAGTGAAGACTTATTATATGTAAGACACATGGTAGTGACATGGAACTACCCCTGGGTGACATGTGGTAGTGATGTGGACCTTCCCTTGGGTGACACATGGATGGACAAAGATGATTGGAAAATTAATTGGCACGATGACTAGGTGACCAAAATATCACCAAGGCATGAATTTTTCTAAGGCATGAGAGCTACACTAAGGCTTCCATAAATTCCTTTATTTCATACATGAATAATAAGGGAGGATTTTTTATTATAAACACTAAGTTTTTCCCATTCCCAAATGAACATGGGACTAAAAGAGGCAAAATCAGATCAAGGAACAAGATTTACCCACGACCAGATCAACGGTGGTTGAGTCTCCATCTTCTGTAGCTCATAACTTTTGATCCAAATGTCCGTTTTGAGAAAACAAGACCTCGTTGGAAAGGTAATTTGACAATGAAGAAAACAATATATGTTTCCATGGTTGAATTTTTCCATGATATTTCCATAAATTAAAATAAAATTTAGATCTCTTTTCATGACTTGTTGGGAAATCTATTTGGAACCTCAACTTCCCAAGGCTATAAGTTGAGATCCATACCTCCAATCCACTTTTTTTTTTTTTAGACAGTCAACTTCAAATTTTGAAAACAAAAAATTATTAAATAACTTTTATAAAAGACTGAAGTGGGTCCCACTTGGAGGCACAAATTTCAATGACCTAAATTCATTAATATGTATTTAATAAATAAATAATTAAAAGGATTTACTCTTTATTCCAAAAAGAAGAAGCACATGGGAAACTTATAAAAGAATAGAAACCTTAACTACTAGGGAAAAACATTTCAAAGAAGCATTTGGAGTAGATTTAAAAGGATGAGAGCACCATCAAAGAGAGGATTAGAACATCATATTAGGGTTAGATAATCAAAATATAATTTTTCATCTTTCAATACACATCCAACCTTTTCATCTACAAATACATATCTCCATTTTCTTACTTCTTCTTTTGCTACACGATTTCTCTCAAGGCTTTGTGTTTGTATGTTTGAAACTAAGCACAAGGATGAGTTTTTGAGTGTTATTCTTTTATTATTCTAGTCCTCTATCGACAAGATCAATATGAGTATTTTACAACCATATATATGAATGTTAAATGTAATCCAGGGTTATCTAATTGATTCATGGAGGTTTAGTTCTTGTGTTTGGAAGGATTTATTTCTGAGCACTAGTCAATCGGTTTACTGAAATGATTTGTAATGTGAATATCTTTTATGTATTAAAATCCACATAGAAATATTTCAGTGTATAACTTTAAAGATTTATCAGACTTTGGGATTTCTAAGTATGATATTTTTGGAGTGTTCCCATCATATTCTTTTCCAGTTTTAAATGCAATACTCACCTAAAGTTATCTGAAGTGATCAACGCCATTTCACTCTTTTCCTTGTGAGAGAATATGGTTGCATCTTCTGCTTGCATGTGTTTCAGAGGGATGCTATAACGACACTAAGCATACATTTATTTTTATATTGAATCCTTTCTTTATCCTTTCATTATTAAGAAGCTGCTTGATCCATTTCCAGGAAAATATTGTACTTAAGGAGCCACCTGGTTATCAAGAACCATTTTATATGAAAACTAAAGAAATAAAGAATTTGGGGTTTGCTATTTAGCATTATCCTATTTGAAATTCTAGTCCAAGAACATCAACTACATTTTTTCAGACAAACATATAGGAGTACTACCTCTTTAAAAATGTAGGGGGATTTATCCTCGTGAGGTTGACTCAAAGACCGTAAAACAATATTTTATATCAACATTTTTGGTGACGATACTTGGGAGTGATTTATTTTCAAGGTATATGAGGCTTTGTTTTAGATCTGATTGAGGAATCAGAGTCTCCATGGTTCAAAGTTTCGAAAATGATATTCAAGAAGACTACTACTTGTTCTAGATGCACGAGGTTTAAACATATTATTCAGATATATTTGAATGAACTCAAAGATAATGCTCTTGGATCTTTGGGCACAAATCAAATATCATAATCTTTGAAGAGCCGAGAACCATCAAATATTCAGGATATTGAACTCCCTGTAAAATCCACTGGAAATATTATAGAATCTCAAGAAAATCCTCATGGAGAAGAAATTAATCTGGAAAACAATGATGGGAAAGATTGCCATTGCTGTTATCCATATTTTTGGTTATCAAGATGATAATATGATTATGTCATGATGATGGAAGAACAAACTCCTCATTAAGAACATTTTCCTGAACAGGTGGATCTTGGGGAGATTGGTCTGTGTCCACACTCACGAATTTATCCTTAAACAATTGCATGAAGGAAGAATGATTTCAATACGTTGCCAATGAATCAAGAATCTTGGATGTGGTTGGGGATAAGGAGAAAGATGAAAATATTTTCAAATGGGAAAATTCTAATCCAACCAAATATTGCAACACTCATGAGAAATCGAGAGTTGATTTTATCGAATCATGGTTCTAAAGTATTGTCGGCCAAGCAATGAAATTAAATTTTAGACACATCTAACTCAGTTTTACTTCAATACACTTTGGGCATGCTCTTAACTCCTTGATAACAACACTAATATGTTTCCCATATCCAAAATTCATTCCATAGATCAGTTGGATGCTTGAATGGCTCCATTGGAAATCTAATTACACTTGAAAAGTGTCCCTTTCCTCCAAGTAGGTTAGGGTACATAGATCTTGTTTGTACATAGTTTGTTACTTCAATCAAAGTTTTGCATAATAAAAAAATTTCTAGATGGAGATAACGTTTGAAGATTAATCCATGACCCAAGGGATGAGAAATTACAAGAATATATTATGAATATGACTCCATATCCCAATGGAGAAGGCAATTGGTCTTATTCTGGTGTTCTCAACAACCCACATGGGGTCATTGTCCCGCAGTTGGAGCCAGTTGTTGATCAAAACTTTTGATCACCTTGATTTTCCACTCGTTGGAATAAAAAAATGATATCAGAAGGAGGAATTTGTGTATGCTCATAAACTCATGGTGTAGTCATCAGTCTCATCTTTTTCATGCATTTTATGGAATCAAAATCCGAGTACGTATGCCCGAGATAATCATAGTTTTATCCAACCGTCTGACAAAGAGATTGGAAGAAGAGCTTTGAAGAATCGATGAGAAATTTCTTCTAAATGTTGTGACCCCCTCTTCTTCCATGTGAAACACTTAATACTTTTTCAGTTTACATTCCGCCCTCCTTTCACCTCCTCTAACACTTTCCATCTCCTTTCCATCTTCATACTTAGTCATTTTCCCATTCCAATTTCTCATTCCTCACACAACTCATTATTATCCATCTCCGTACTTATCCATTTTTACAACTTCCTCTATTATCTCTTCATTTCTCTTCTCATCTCATACTTAGTCATTTCTCTCACATTCCTTACTCTGTTCTCTATACTTAGTCATTTCTCTCTTCCACTCTACTCTCCATACTTAACCTATTTCATAATCCATACTTAGCCATTTCTATGCTCATTTTTCTATTTTCATTTTCCATTTCCTTTCCTTTTCCTTTTTTCCATTTTCTATTTTCTTTTGTTATTTTTATTTTTCCTTTTTACATAGTCTTACGACAACATCTTACCACAACCCCAATCCTCCTACCTCTGCATTCACACGTAACCATGAAAACTCTTAATACTAAGTATTTTTACCAAGATTTGGACCTACCCTGGGTGACACATGGACAGACAGAGATGACTGGACAATTAGTTGGCATGATGACGGGGTGATGATTGGGAAACCAAAATATTACCAAGGCATGAATTTTTCGAAGGCATGAGAGCTACACTAAGGATTCCATAAGTTCCTCTATTTCATACATTAATGATAAGGGAGATGTTTTAATTATAAACACCAAGTTTTTCCCCTTCCCAAATGAATGTGGGATTAAAAGGGGTGGAATCGGATAAAGGGACAAGATTTACCCACGACTAGATCAACGGTGGATGAGTCTCCATCTTCCCGAGCTCATAGCTTTTGATCTAGACTTCGATTTTGAGGAAACAAGAGTTTGTTGGAAAGGTAATTTGACAAGGAATAAAATGGGAAACATTTAAATGGATAATTTGGCTATAATATTTCCAAAAATTAAATGAACATTAGCTCTCTTTTCATGACTTGCTGGGAAATCAGTTTGGAACCTCGACTTCTCAAGGCTATAAGTTGAGATCCAAACCTCCAAATTTCACTCAAGAGGACTTGTTAGAAATATGGAATAATGAATATTATTTATATAATGGTTTCCATGATTAATAAGTCACTTATCATTCTTAGAAAATTAAAAAACAATCCACTTTTTTTTTTTAATCAGACAATCAACTTAAAATTTTGTAAATAAAAATTTATTAAATAAGTTTTATAAAAGGATGAAGTGGGTCCCACTTGGAGGAAAAAATTTCAATGACCTAAATTCATTAATAAGTATTTAATCAATAATTAATTAAAAATATTTACTCTTTATTCGAAAAAGAAGAAGCACATGGGAAATTTCTAGAAGAACAAAAACCCTAACTACTAGGGAAAAAATTTCCAAAGAAGCATTGGGAGCATATTTAAAAGAAGGAAAACACCAAAAATGAGATGGATATATCATCATAATAGGGTTATATCATAGGAATAACATTTTTCAACTTTCATTACGCAACCAACCTTTTCATCTGCAAATACAGATCTCCAGTTTCTTACTTCTTCTTTTGCTACATGATTTCTCTCAAGGATTTGTGTTTGTATGTATGAGACTAAGCATAAAGATGAATTTTTGAGTGTTATTATTTTATTCTTCTATTCCTTTGCCTAAAATATAAATAGGAGTATTTTACAACCATATATATGACTATCAAATGTAATCTAGGATTGTCTAATTGATTCATGGAGGTTTAGTTCTTGCATTTGGTAGGCTTTATTTCTGAACACTAGTCAATCGATTCATTGAAATTCTTTGTAAAGTGAATATATTTTATGTACTAGCACAACAACTAAATAGCTGCTGGTGAACGCCGAAAGGTTGATAAGATGAAATGAATCCTTAAAAGAATATATTAA
>CBVK0102506669.1:0-17470 GCA_900067695.1 Picea abies
CATTTAAATAATGATTTCTTCTTTTAGGTCACTTAACCCATTTCTAGGTCGTGCTTAACCTATTTTCCTTATTTTTAGGGTTAACCACTTTCCATAAATAGAAGGTTATCCAATACTCTATCATTTAAATATTCCTTCTTGATTTTGTCACCTTACTTTATCATTTCTTGATTTTGTCACTTCTCTTTATTATAAAAAAAATCCGCCTAGACTTTGTCACTTTACTTTATCATTTAAATAATGATTTCTTCTTTTAGGTCACCTTGACTTTGTCACTTTACTTTATCATTTAAATAATGATTTCTTCTTTTAGGTCACTTTGACTTCTTTGACCTTGGGGGCTTCAAGCCTTCATGTGGGGGTCCTTCATCTTCATAAGGCCATAACTCTCAAACCATGAGGATTTATGTGACATTCCACATACCACCGGAAATGGAATGATAAGCACTATCCATCTGGGATAGTTTCACCAACAATTTCCTTGATCTTCATCTCATTATTCCACATACAAGCATGGGTCCTCCAACCATTCTTCTAGGATAACTCAATCCGCAAAGCGTNNNNTCCCGTGAGGGCTTTCACCATAAGGGGACCACTTTGGAGTTCATCCATTTTTGCACCTTATCAATCATGATAAGATAATAATGATTCATATATACATTTTTCCAACAATGCATCATATACCAATGAAACCACATCAATCCATCTTCATCATGTATCAATGACAACTCATTGATCCATATTCATCTATGCATTCTCATCAAGGAAAATACATATTATATTACATCAATCATCAATCAATCAATCCTTTGACATCAATCAATCGAACCACTAGCATCAATGACAACATGATCCAACAATCCTAACTGTCCATTGAGGCAGGACATGTAGTGAGAGATCAACATTATGCCGATTCACAAATTGGGAAATCAGATATAGGAGAAGTGAAAAATTGTGAAGTCTGAGTTTGCGAAGGTGATCATAGTCGTTGATCAAGGAAGGTTGTGGACCGTTGATCTGGCACGAAAAACATTCAGAGTTCGGGAGTTCAGAGCTTGAAGAAAGGAAGTTCTCTAACTTCCGACATCACGAGTCGTGAAGTCTTGAAGTATGAAGAGGAGATCTGGATCGTCAGATTACTGAGGGCCTTGGACTGTTGATTTGGCATAATGTACTTCAGATTTTGGGAGTTGGGAGACTCAGAGTATCTCATAGAAGAATACGCGAAGTGTGAAGTTTCGAAGAACTTTCTTGATTAGAATGTGGTCAGAGCCAGTGGTCACATCAGAGGAGAATATGGGAAGGAGCTAGCGTCTCTAGGCTCTAATTTAGCATTTTGAGAGTTGGGAGATTCGAGGTGACTCATAGCAGAATATCCAATGTGCGAAGTGCCTTTTGGATAGGCGTCTGATCATAGTTCGTGGTCACGTGAAAGGAAGGGGCTTAGCCAGAAAAGCTAGCGCCCACTGTGTAGTTTTCTCAGGAAGGGAAAAGGTGCCAAAGGGATGAGCAGGTGGAAGTTCTCTCTATAACTACCAGAATAGAATGATGGTATCTACCAGATAATTCAAATCGCTTTAGGGTGATCACCAAAGGAGTTGAAGAGTCTGAAGATAACTGCCAGTGGAATGAAGACTCATGATAGAGACAATTGACAGATGGAAAAGTGTCGAAGACTGTAACTTCCAAAGAGGACTAAGAGTTGCGTGCATGATCTGGTAGAGGACTTGGCATGATAAATATACATAGAACAGAGAATAGAAGGGGTGTCTCCAATTGTGATTCATGTGTGTAGAAGAGAATGTTGAGGTGTGCATGCAGAGACAGAGTAGAAGAACAAAAAGTGCAAGATGATGTGAGAAAGAATACACTGATGCAGGCAGAGCAGAGCAATATAGCAGAATAGTGATGAGACTGGTAAGCCATTGACAAATATTGTATCAATGTAATAAATTTTTGTAACAAAGTTTTATATCTCAGGGTGGTATGGAGGTGCTAGGGGGGACTGTTGTCCTCAGAGTTTCAAGTGGGTTCTTGAACATAAGGAGTTGTAGCTTTCATATGGTTGCAGCCTGAAAAAACAAGGTGGTAGGATGGTGCAAGGGAGAATAGTTTTTGTTTGTTATACAGGTTGGTACCTGTGTGACTGGAAGTTGGTGCTTCCATCCATTTGGTGCTGGAACACTCAGGGAGTTGGTGCTTCCTTCTAGTGGGTGCTAGAAAAACTAGAGAGTTGGTGCTCTCAGTAGGTTGTAGATTTTAAAATAGAGGTGGTAGCCTCACAAAGATTTGGTGCTCATAAGAATGATAATGTACAGAAAATAAATACTACTTATCATATGAAGAAGAAGAGGTTTTCTCCCTTTATGGGTTTCCTCGGGAAAATCAGTGTCTCTGTGTATTCTGTGTGATTGATCAAATATTGTATATATATATGCATGTTAATTTATCAAAAACACATTAAATAATAATCTAGAAAGATTCAGAAAAGAACTTGAAAAGTTTCAAGCTTATATACATATATAATTGATTCACCCTCCCCCCCCTCGTAGTTATTTTCCCAACAATTGGTATCAGATCTGGAGAATTTGATCAAAGGTAGATCTATAAGCTTGATCATGAATAATCATGAAGGAAGTTCAACTAATAGATTCCCTCTATTTGATGGAACAAAATTTGTCATCTGGAAAATAAGGATGAGAACATATTTAATGTCCCTGGGTGTTGATGTTTGGGATGTCGTTGAAACTGGATATGTGAAACCTGTAGTCTTGGCCTCAAAAGATGATAAGCTATATTTTAGATTTAATGCAAAAGAAATGAATTCCATCCTCAATGGACTTGCAGAAGCCGAGTTTGTCAAATTCATGCACTGTGACTCAGCGAAATTTATGTGGGGTAAGATGATAAGTAGTTATGAAGGTAATGAAAAGGTGAAAGACGCAAAACTTCAAACTCACGGACTGAAATTTGAGTAGTTAAAGATGGATGAAGATGAAACTATCAGTAAGCACTTATTACGTATAGAAGAACTTGTCAACACTATGAAAGGTCTAGGTGAAATGATAGATGAATCTTTTCTAGTCCAGAAAATATTAAGATCTCTTCTTGATAGATTTAAATCAAAGGTCTCTGCTATAGAGGAAATAAATGAACTCAAAGCGTTGACACTAGATCAACTTCTTGGAACCCTAACTTCTTATGAAATGAGAATCACCAAAGGTAGATCCACTACAAGAGAGGAATCCTTTAAAGCAGAGAAAAACACAGAATTCGATATAGATGCGATTAAAGAAAATTTTGTGAGAAGACTGACGAAAGGATCAAGCAAATACAAGGTAAATTGCCCTTCAAATGTTTCAATTATGGTAAGATAGGTCATTTTTCATCTAAGTGTCCTCACAAAATAAAGGATCAAACATATGACAAAGAAGAAAATCATAAACGCAAGAAGGTCTATAGAGAAAATAATTTTAAGAAGAAAAGCCTTTGTGTAAACAATGATGACGATCCTTCAGATGATGAAGACAATGAATCTTCTATTGAAAGTAAAATAAATGATTTCATGCTAATATCCTTAGAATATCTAAACAATGAATATACAGGAAGTGAGTTCATTGATTTTGAAGCAGTAGTAGATCTTGAAGGAGAACTTGTTAGTTCCATGGAAGAGATTGATAAACTTAGAGAAAAGAAAAGAAAACAAAAACAGTTACTGCTCAGGTATGAGAAAACATGCAATGAACGATATGAAGAAATTTATCTATTGAAAGTTAAGTTAGAAGAAGCTAAGAGGATTGAGGAAATCCTCACACAACAATTAAAGGAAGCCAAAACAAAAGGTGAAAAATTGGAAGCTGAAGTAGTGTCTATTAGAAAAGATCTAGAGAAATTTCAAGCCTTATATCATCAAAATCTAACAAGTATTAAAGCCTCAGAAGGATTAGCCACCATTCTGAATCAACAAAGGAATCCAAAGTTGAAAATTGGTTTGGGCTATGAAGAGGGATCAAGTAGTGGTCAGCCAAGCAACAAATAATCCATCAAGTTTGTCAAATCTACAACCATTAACAACAACAAACCTGTAGAAACAAAGGAAGATAATCAGTCACCAAGGAGGAGTGAAGGAAGAGGTACCAAAACTGAATCTGTAGAACAAAGAAATAATACACCCTCTTCTTAAGGAAATCATCAGCATGGAAGAAATCGACCTCCTCAAAGAAGAAAACCATTTTCCAGGTACAAATATTTTTTCTATGGATATTGTTTTTATTGTTCTAACTTTGGCCACAAAGATGTAAATTGTTCATTAAGATTTAGACATGAGAAATCAAGACACCCAAGGAATAAATATCTACCACAACAAAGAATGATACATCCAAGTAAAAAACAAACACAGATTGCAAATCATGTGATGGTTGGGAAAAGGATGTAGATTAAACATAACAATTGTTATGATCCTTTATTCAATGAACTAGAATGTTACATCTGTCATAATTATGGGCATACAGCTGTAGACTGTTTCCTAAAGA
Organism: Picea abies; assembly: GCA_900067695.1. Classification (NCBI taxonomy): domain Eukaryota; kingdom Viridiplantae; phylum Streptophyta; class Pinopsida; order Pinales; family Pinaceae; genus Picea; species Picea abies. The sequence continues at coordinate 4,533 of CBVK0102506669.1, forward strand.
ACTATAAGCCAGTTTCAAATCACATAGATGAAAATGTTAATGTTTGGAAGAAGAAAGAAGATAACAAGTGTGGATTAGTGTTGGTAGCTCAAAGACAAAAGAACCCCTGGTATATTGACGACGGATGCTCCAGTCATATGAGAGGTGACAAAAGTAAGTTCCTATCACTCAAAGAAGGTAAATCAGGAAATGTGACCTTTGGAAATGATGCTCCAGGAAATATCAGATGTAAAGGTATAGTAATCTTAGGTAATGGAAGAGCCAAGGCTCAATATGTATTATTTGTTGATGGTTTAAAGAATGATCTTCTTAGTGTTAGCCAGTTGTGTGACAGAGGATGTGAAGTCACTTTCACTGCCAAATGTTGTAAAATAAAAAAAAGTGAACACAAGAGAGTTGATTGCAAAAGGGGTTAGAACTGAAAACAATGTCTATGTTCTAAAGGAAGATAAGGAGGAATGTCATTTAATCAAATTTGATGAAAGTCGGTTATGGCACAGAAGGCTTGGACACCTGAATTTTGATCATATTGTCAAGTTGAATAATGAAGGTGTTGTGAAATATCTTCCAAGAATATCTAAGCATCATAACTCTATATGTGAATCCTGTCAAATGGGGAAGTTGACTCGTGTTCAATTCAAATCAAAGAGTTTCACATCTTCAGAGAAACCACTTCAACTTATTCATATGGATCTATGTGGACCATCGCGAAAGGAAGGAACTGGAGGAGAATGTTACTTTATGTTGGTCATTGATGACTTCTCCAGACTTACGCGGGTTTCCTTTCTGAGAGAAAAATCCGATGTGTTTGAGAAGTTCAAAAATTTTAAGGTGTTAGCTGAGAATCAGACATGAAGGAAGTTAAAGGTAATTCAATCAGACAGAGGAGGATAATTTCTGTCAAGATATTTCAAGGAATTTTGTGACAAACATGGAATTAAAAGAGAATATACTATTCCAGGTACTCCTCAACAAAATGGAGTTGTAGAAAACCAAAATAGATCAGTTCAGCAGATGGCAAGGGATATGATGAGTGAAAGGGACATTTCACAATCCTTCTAGGTGGAGGTTGTTCACACGGCTGTTCATATTCTAAATAAATCGCATCTAAGGCTGAACAATGATAAAACTCCATATGAGATGTGGTTTGGTCCACCTGCATCAATCAAGCACTTCAAAGTATTTGGAAGTAAATGCTACATCAAAAATAATTTTGATCATATGGGAAAATTTGATGGTAGAGTTGATGAAGGTATCTTCTTATCATATTCAACTAATAGTAAAGAATATAGATTCTTTAAAAAAAGAATTCATAAATTAGTAGACTATATTGATGTTCGAATTGATGAAGAAGCTCCTGTAAAAGATCAATAGAGAAAAAGCACCAAGTCAGATGAAGAAGATGATGAGGATAATGAAAATGAAGAACATAAAATCTCAGAGTCACAAGAATATGATGAATCAAGTGGAGAAAAGACACCCAGACAAGAGGATTCAAGACAATAATCAACATCAAATCCTTCCTCCATAATTGCTCAAAAGAATCATCCTGCAAGTCAGATAATTGGTGAGAAAGACAAAGGTGTACAAACCAGGAGAAGGATAATCAAAGACACTGAGCAATCACATATAGCCTTCATATCCATGGTGGAACCCAAGAACTTTAATGAAGCCAGTAAGTATGTAAATTGGTTAAAATCAATGAATGGGGAACTGGATCAGATTGAAAATAATGATACTTGGGAACTTGTTCCTAGGCCAGTAAATAAAAATGTAATAGGATCCAAATGGATATACAAAAATAAGATGACTGAGAAATGAAATTTTGTAAGAAATAAGGCTAAATTGGACTCCAAAGGGTATGCTCAAATAGAAGGACTGGATTTTGATGAAACATTTGCGCCCGTAGCAAGATTATAAGCTATTAGAATGTTTATTTCCTATGCTTGTCATAAAAATTTTAAAGTCTACCAAATGGATGTCAAGTCATGTTTTCTAAATGGAGATCTAAAATACGAATTCTAGATGGAACAACCAGAGGGTTTCCAACTGTCAGATAAACATAACCTTGTCTGCAAGATGAAGAAAGCCTTATATGGGTTGAAACAAGCTCCTCATTCCTGGTATTACATATTGGATAAGTATCTTCAAGACAAATGATTCAAGAGAGGAACAATTGACTGCAATATATATATCAAAATAGAGGATAATTATTTGCTCATTGTGTTGGTCTATGTAGATGTACAATGGTTTTCTTCTGCCATGCAGTCTGAATTTGAAATGTCTATGATAGGGGAATTGTCATTTTTTCTTGGTATGCAAATTACTCAGAGGTCTGAAGGAATATTTCTTTCTCACGAGAAATATCTAAGATAAATGTTGAAAAGGTTTCAAATGGAAGATTCTACACCTATGGTCACTGGATGCAAGTTAAGCAAGGATAATGAATCAACTGATGTTGATCAGAGTTCATATATGTCTATGATAGGCAGCCTGTTGTACATCACAACATCTCATCTAGACATAATGCATGTTGTTGGAATGGTAGGAAGGTATCAATCTGCACCTAAACATAGTCATTTTCTAGCTATCAAAAGAATATTCAAATACTTGAAAGGAACAATGAACTATGGCCTATGGTATCCTAGGAATCAGAATTTTCAATTATCAGTCTATTTAGATGTTGATTGGGCTAACTGCATGGATGAAAGGAAAAGCATGTGTGGAGGTGCCTTCTTCTTAGGAGATTCTCTTGTAGCATGGTTGAGCAAGAAGCAAGGTTCCATTTCCTTATCAACTACAAAAGATGAATACATTGTAGCTGCCACTTGTTTTACCCAAGTATTGTGGATGATTCAGACACTTGAAAACTTGGAGTTCAAATATACTACACTGATTCCAATTCATTGTGATATTACTAGTGCAATTAGTGTGTCAAAGAATCTTGTATTTCAATCCAAGACCAATAATATACCCATAAAGTATCACTTCTTGAGGGAACAGGTTATCAACACTGTTGTTTCTTTGAATTATATTCCATCCAAAGATCAGATTGTTGATATCTTCATGAAACTGCTTGCAAAAGTTTAGTTTGAGTAACTACGCCATAAGTTGGGCGTGACCTTGTTATCAAGTTAAAATAGTCTATCTAATCAAGGGGAGAGTGCTCATAGTATATCTAATCAGGGGGATAGTGCTTCAGGGGGAGAACAATGTCACTCTCAGTTCTCTTTGACATTGATGTCAAAGGGGGAGAAAAAGGTGTGGTCTTCTACAGTTGGAGGTCTAGGAAGAATAGTGCATCCTTTCAGGGTTTCCATCAATGCAAAAGGGGGATATTGTCGGCATATTTACAGGAAGAGTGTGCTTTTCATTGATGGCAAGAACAAAAACGACGATGGCATATTGGAAGAAATGATGGAAAATAGGAAAACAACAATGATAGCATCGGGAATTGTTGTCTACAAGCTCGAGAGTACGAGCACAGGACCGCTAGGAATGCAGTAGAAAGGCCCTTGAGGTCCAAAGGATCGAAACCCTTTGAGAATTTGAACGAATTTAAAATCTCAGAAGAGATAGCGAATTTACCATTACATTGGCGAGAAAGCTCAGAAGGGACAATGCTTTCCAGAAGTGTAGATGAGGTCCAAGAGACAAACTTGTAGGAGGAACAAGTTCAAAGCCTTTGAATACTTAGAAAATATTCTAAGTCATAAGAAATTGTAATCTTAGGAGGAGGAGTGACAATGGTCATCGAATCAGGCACTATGAATATATGGACCATTAGATCGAGTAAAGTCATGGGTCGTCAATCGGACGAGAGAGGAGAATCAGGAATCAGGAAATGAAAGAAAGGAAGTGCTAACTTTTGACATCTTGAAGTGTGAAGTCTCGAAGTGCGAAGGAATCTCAGTTGTCCATTGAGGTAGGACATGTGGTGAGAGATCAACATTATGCTGATTCACAAATTGGGAAATCAGAGATAGGAGAAGCGAAAACTTGTGAAGTCTGAGTTCGTGAAGGTGATCACAGTCATTGATTGAGGAAGGTCATGGACCATTGATCTGGCATGACAAAGTTTGAATTTTTGGAGTTCGAACCTCGAAGAAAGGAAGTGCTCTAACTTCCGACATCGCGAGTAGTGAAGTCTTGAAGTACAAACAGGAGATATGGAACATCGGATCACTAAGTGTCTTGGACCGTTGATCTAACATGATGTACTTCAGAGTTCGGGAGTTAGGAGAGTTGGGGTATCTCACAACAGAATATCCAAAGCATGAATTTTTGAAGAGCTTTCTTGATTAGCATGTGGTCACAGCCAGTGGTCACATCAGAGGAGAATAGGGGAAAGAGCTAGCATCGCTAGGCTCTACCTCAGAGTTTCAAGAGTTGGGAGATTCGAGGTGACTCGCAGTAGAATATACGATGTGCAAAGTCATGAAGCACCTTTTGGATAGTCGTCTGATCACAGTTCATGGTCACGTGAAAGGAAGGGGCTTAGCTAGAAAATCTAGCGCCCACTGTGTAGTTTTCTTAGGAAGGGAAAAGGCTCCAAAGGGATGAGCACATGGAGGTTCTCTCTGTAACTTCTAGAATGGACTGATGGTATATGCCAGATAATTCGAAGAGATTCAAGGTGATCGCCATAAGAGTTGAAGAGTCTCGAGATAACTTCCAGTGGAATGAAGACTCATCATAGAGACAATTGATAGATGGAAAAGTGTCAAAGACTGTAACATCCAGAGAGGACGAAGAGTTTCTTGCATGATCTAGCAAAGGACTTGGCATGATAAACATACATAGAATAGAGAAGAGAATGGGAATCTTCAATTATGATTCATGTGCGTAGAAGAGAATGTTATGGTGTGCATGCAGAGACAGAGCGAAAGAATAGAAAGTGCAAGATGATGCGATTAGGAATACACTGATGTAGGCAGCGAAGAGAAGTATAGAAAAACAATGATGAGGCTGGTAAGCCATTGAAAAATATTGTATCACTGTAATAAATTTTTGTAACAAATTTTTATATCTCAGGGTGGTAGGGAGGTGCTAGGGAGGACTGTCCTCAAAGTTTCAAGTGGGTGCTTGAGCATAGGGAGTTGTAGCTTCCATCTGGTTGTAGCCAGAAAAAATAGGATGGTAGGGTGGTGCAAGAGAGAACCAATGTTCTATGTTATACAGGTTGGTGCCTATGTGACTAGAAGTTGGTGCTTCCATCCAGTTGGTGCTGGAACACTCAGGGAGTTGGTGCTTCCTTCTAGTGGGTAGAGAAACTACAGAGTTGGTGCTCTCAGTAGATTGCAGCTTGTAAGACAGAGGTGGTATCCTCATAAAGAGTTTGTGCTCATAAGAACGATAATGTACATAAAATAAATACTACTTATCATATGAAGAAGAAGAGGTTTTCTTCCTTTATGGGTTTCCTCAGGAAAATTAGTGTCTCTATGTATTCTGTGTGATTGATCAAATATTGTATATCTATGCATGTTAATTTATCAGCAACACATTAAATAATAATCTAGAAAGATTCAGAAAAGAACTTGAAAATTTTCAAGATTATATATATTTTTCCAACAGAAGACGTGTGGTAGATGATAAATTGACATGTGTCACCACATGGACCAAATAGAGGCTTCCATGTGGACCTTCTATAAATCCTACATAACAACCAGTCTTATCTCTTGTGTGGCGGTGGAATACTACATGGCAGAGTTTGTTGGCGAGTTTGTTTTAAATTTTTGTTATATATTAGAATTCAAACCCACGTGGATATGTGGGCACATGAATGGTTGTATATTTAGGGAAAAATATTAAACCATATTCCATCCATACCTTATATTTGGTTTAATTGGGAATAATATCCCACAAAATATGTAATAGCATCAATTGAACTCATGACCCCACACTTGTAAACCATACGCTTTACCATTACACCACAAATGGGACTTGTGATATGTTATTTGCAGAATTTGTTGTAAAGTGAATTCATAGTAGTTTTTCAAGGAGAAAAGGTCATGTAGCCTTCTTAATTGCAGGAAGACTCCATAGGAAGTTTTCAGCAGTGCTCTAGTCTTCCTAGAATAATTATGAAGATGAATTTTTCTAGGTTGAAGATCATTTTTTATGTCAAGAAGACATTTTGATGTACTTTTTCTCATCATTTTAATGGATCAATGCCACTATTGAATTGGACCTAGAGACGTAGCCCACGAGGGGTGAACTATGTTAACAACTTGTTATTTTTCTTCTTTATTGTTGTTTATTCTCCACTTCTGTCAATTTAATTTCTCATTAAACTTTATTAAGTCAATTTAATTAATAAAGTTGTGGGAAATTGCAATTAGGATAACAAATTCAATTTAAGCTCTAATTTTAGAACAAGTTGGTATCATAGAAGGCTTGATCAAGGATTTTCAAGTGTTTTTGGTGAATTCTAACTAGGTCTAAGCTCAATCGCATCAAAGGATCACTTGAATAGTACAATCTTGAGATTGGTACAAGACATGCAATCCAAAGACAAGCAATGGTATCTCTAGGGGAAGAAGACCTCATTGATTCTGAAAGAACATTTTGGTAAGTTTTTCTTGAGATGAAATCCATGGTGGAAGAGTTATACAAAGAATGAAGAAAGAATGGAGAAGTTCCAAATCAAGTGAAATATGAAGAATGTGGTGGTGATCCTCCTCAAACTCCTCCTCCTCCTCCTTTTACTTCTTCTCCACCTCCATCTCCATCTCAAAAGGGTAAACCAAAAAAGACCGATTCCAAATTAACTTTGTTAAAATTGGATGTAAAATTTGATTTGTCGATGTATAATGGAGAACTTGACACATAAAATCTAGATAATTGGATCAAGAAAATTGACTTATATTGTAGGATTCAAAGAATTGTGGATGAAGGAGCCAAGGTTCATCCATCTACTCTCGGACCAGGAGGCACAACAATGATATGGTGGGGTAGTAAAGTTCAAAAAGATATTCGTATGAAAGGTGAAATGACATCTTATTAGTATGAGTTTACAACTGCATTAAAGAAGCAATTATATCTGTTAGGGTATATCCAAGAAGCATTAATGAATTGGAATAATCTAAGACAAGGTAGAGGAAAAAATGTACAATATTATACTCAAGAGTTTAGGAAGAGAGAATTAACATTGGGAATTCTTTTTTATACACAAGAAACTCTTTTGAAATATATTGGTGGGTTACATAGTTATTTGAGACATACTATTCTTATGTTTAAACCAACTAATATGGATGAAGTTTGTTTCCAATCTACTCACATTGAGTCAAGGGGAAAGAATGATTATGAGAACTTTCCAAAGAAACCATTTCAACTAGTTGTAGGAAATAACAAAGGAAAGGGAAAGAAAAAAAGAACAACTATGGTGAAAAGAACATGAGAAGCCTAAATGTTCACATTGCAAAAAGGAAGGGCATGATGAGGCCAGATGTTGGAAGCTTCATCCAGAACTGAGACCAAAGAAGTATTGGAATAAGAAGGGTGATAAGAAGACCATTGCTACAATCCAAAAATATCTTATATCAGATTTAGCTGATGAAACCAATATCAGAGCCATGGGAATACAAGGCATATATTTTGTTGCTAGTTATATCTCTAGTACACACTCTTCAAAATATGAAACTATGCATGATGAAAGGAAATGAAGTGAGCTATTTCATATTAGAGTCATCTCAAAACATACAAATATTGATACACTCTTTGATAGTGGTTCGAAAGCTAATCTTATTTCTGAATAAATTGTTAAGACATTGGGAATTGAAACTAATCCTCATCCAAAACCATATCATTTAGGATGGGTATGTGAAAATTCTAAGTTGCAGGTGTCTACACAATGTAAGATCATATTTGGAATTACCTCTAATTTCATAGATGAGGTAGATTTAAATGTTGTACCACTTGATGTTTGTGGGATTGTTTTGGGAACTCCCTATTTTTATTATAGGAAAGTTATATTCTATAGAGAGGAGAACAAGTATCGTATTATAAAATATGGGATTGAGTACATCATGAGATCCCATTGAATGAAGACCAATTTGTCTCTTGTTTTCATAGGACAGATAAAAAGGCTTGTAAATGCTAGAAAATATTTTGTACTCATGATTGTAAAATCTAAGGATGATGATAAATCCAATGCTTTCAAAGGATGTGATCCTAAACATAAAGATAAATTAGTTAATAGTGTTTCTAACTATGATGAAATTTTCCAGGAACCTAAAGTATTACCTCCCAAGAGAAATATACAACATGATATTCAGTTGTATCAAGATGCCCCTCTTCCTAACATTGGAATGTATAGGTTATTAGTGATTGAGAATGAAGAAATCAATAAGCAAGTCCAAGTGTTGCTCGAGAAAGGAATCATCCAACCAAGTAATTCTCCATGTGGATCTCCCATTGTGATATTGCCAAACAAAGATGGTATGTGGAGAATGTGTGTGGATTTTCAGGCATTGAACAATATCATGATGAATAAATGTTATCCTCTTCCTCGTATTGATGATTTGTTAGATTAGTTGAAGAGTGTGATCTATTTCACTAAGTTATGCTTAAGAAGTGGTTATCATCAAATCATAATTTTTGAAGGTGATATTTGGAAAATTTCTTTTAAAACAAAACACGGTCTATTTGAATGGCTAGTCATGTTCTTTGGGATTTGCAATGCTCCTGCTACTTTCATGCAAGTTATGAATGATGTATTTAGGTCATTCATAGATGATTTTGTAATAGTATAATTATATGATATATTGATTTTCAGTGAAATGGGAATATCATTTAATGTATGTTAGGAAATTATTAGATGTTTTGAAAAAGGAGAAATTGTGCCTAAAGATGTCAAAATGTGAGTTTGGGAAAACATCTTTAGTTTATTTGGCCTACATCATACGGGGTGGTGAATTGAGAATTGATCCCTCTAAAATTGAAGCCATCACAAAATGGAATAATCCTAATAATGCAACAAAAGTTAAAATCTTCCTAGGAGTATTTTAGTAATGGAGGAAGTTCATTGCTAACTTTTTGTTTATAGCATCTTCTTTACATGCTTTAACAAGTACCAAGCAGATCTTTCAATGGGGAGGCAAATGAAAAAAATCCTTCAAAACTTTGAAAGAGAATATCAGTATAGCCCTATTTTTGGCATTGTCATATTTACAGTAGCCATACGAGATTAAAACTGATGCAAGCGATTATGCAATGGGAGCAGTGTTAATACAAAGGAGGAAACCAATTTTTTACCATTATGATACCTTCATTGGTGTAGTAAGAAACTATCTTACCTATGACAAATAATTGTATGTGTTTGTTCAAAGTGTGAAATTGTGGAAACAAGAAAAGAGACAATAGCCCATACAGATCATCATCATTTACAGTATCTTCAATCACAGCCCAAGCTACAATAGTCACAACATTTCTGGTGGATGAGATTCTTGCAACAGTTCCATTTGGTCATTAGGTATAAGAAAGGTATACAAAACAAATTTGTTGATATGTTGTCAAGACCTTTTGTTAATACATTCATTATTTTACAACATAGTTCTTTAGCTCATGAAATTTACATTGAACAATATGCTAGAGATGCAGTTTTTAAGGAGGTATATGAAACATTAACCCATGGTTCTACATTGGAAGAATTAGATTATCATGTATATGACATGTTGTTGTATCATCTTGGTAAACTGTGTATTCCATGAGATGAAAGAGTACATGTAATCATAGAAGCACATACTTCTCTTATTTCTAATCATTTTGGTGTAGGAAAAATAATATCTCAATTGCAACGCTATTATTATTGGCCTTGGATGTATGGAATTGTTTCCAAATATGTAAAAGGATGTGTCATGTGTTCCACTAGAACCAAGTAATATAAAATTGGTCTTGTCCATGGGAAAGTGTTTCTATGGATTTTGTAAGGGGATACCTATGTCTAGAAAATGTCATGATTACTTTTATTTGGTAGTGGATAGATTTAGAAAAATGTGTGTCTTGATGCCTAGTAAGAAGCAGGTGATGAGAGAGAAGAATGCACATATGTTCTTCCAAAATGTTTGGGTTCATTTTGGTTTTCCCACATCCATTGTATCTGATCAAGACTCTCACTTCCTTGGGGAATTTTGGTCAAATTTGTGGGGTTTAATGGACACCAAGCTTCAAAAGAGCACTACTTTTCATCCACAGACCAGTGGACAAACATAAGTGGTTAACAGGATCGTGATGCATCTACTATGGGGATATTGTAACAAGCATCCTATAATCATGCCATACATTCTTCTACACAGAGGTCTCATTTTGAGACATGTATTGGATATTTTCCTAAGTCTCCTTTGGACTTCATTTTTGGGAAAGATTCAATGGTGGACAGACATAACGATGCATAAAAATCCATGAAGTTCATTCAGAAAATCCAATTGGTTCATCAAGTTGTGTATGAACAATTGAAAAAGAGTCAAGACAATTATAAGGTTAGGCATGAAAATATTGGTTTGATCACAATTTCCAATTTGGTGATCAATTTTGGTTATACATAAGCAAAGAATGTCTTAAAGGGGAAGGTAAAAAACTCAAGCCAATCAAGTATGGTCCATTTAAAATTTTGGAAAATATTGGTGACAATGCTTTTTGGTTAGATTTACCTCCATATATGCATATGTTTTCAGTGGTAAATGTTGAAAACTTTAAACTTTATGACACTCTTATGATTATGAATCAAGGTGAGAATGTTTCAGTTCCTTCAGTTGATGATTTTTCTCCTAAATATCTTGACGATTTAAAGGAAGATATTATTCTTGACAAAAGGATTAGGACTTCACAAAGAGGTGATGTGTAATATCTTTGTGTGGTTCTAAAAGGAATGCATCCAAGTAAAGAACAATGTATGGAAATAAAAAAAGTGAAGGATTTGTACCCTCGCTTGCTGAATAAAATCAAAATTTTGGTGGTCCAAAAGCTTCTTAGTGGGGAGGATTGATCCAAGAGGATTCCCATAATTGATCCAAAATTCATGGTCTCAAAATATAACGAAAAGGTATTCATGTCTAATATCTCATCAATATATTTCCAACACAACTTGAACAAGCTCAAACGAACATCGTATGTAAAATTCATGGCCTTCAAAAGTTTAAGGTAAAACAAGGGAACATGTGGAACACCTAGAGGATAACATGTAGCACACCCAAAGGCTTACACATGTAATACTCACATGCAGACACGTGGAAGTATGACACATGGAAAGCAGGCACATGGCAGGAAGACACGTGGCAACTGACAAATTGACACATGTCACCACATGGACCAACTGGAGGCTACCATGTGGACCTTCTAGAAATCCTTCGTAGAAACCATTTTTATCTCTTATGTGGCAGTAAAATATTTCATGGAAGAGTTTGTTTTAAATTTTTTATATATATTAAAATTCAAACCCACATGGAGATGTGGGCACATAAATGGTTATATATTTATGGTAAAATATTATATCATATACCAACCGAACCTTATATTCAGTTTAATTGGGCATAATATCCCACAAAATATGTAACAGCATGAGTTGAACCTATGACCCTACACTTATAAACCATACACATTACCATTACACCATAGATGGGACTTATGATATGTTATGTGTGGAATTTGTTTTAAAGGGAATTTGCAACAGTGTTTTCAAGGGAAAAGGCCATGTAGCCTTTTTAATTGCAGGAAGAAGCCAGAGGAAGTTTCCAACAATGCTCTTATCTTCCTAGAATAATTCTAAAGATAATTTTTTGCAGGTTGAAGATCATTTTTTATGTCAAGAATATATGAACATAATTTTCTCATCATTTTAATGGATTAGTGCCACTATTGAAGCATACCCAGAGGCGTAGCCCACAAGGGGTGAACTCCATTAACAAATTGTTGTTATTTGTCTTTTTTGTTGTTGTTTATTCTCCATTTCCATCAGTTTAATTGCTCATTAAACTTTATTAAATCAATTTAATTAATAAAGTTTCAGGAAATTGAAATTATCATAACAAGCCAATTTAATCTCTAATTTCATATCATTAACCACTCAAAGTATCAACAATCTCTCAAAATGAAACAATTGTCCTATCATTCGATGAACGTTAATGCCAGCACAATTGAGAACAAACTAATCATAGAATCATATAAGAACAATTTTCCACAAAGGATCAATTTAGGATGGTCAAATCCTTTTCCAGTTCATCAATTCTGCTCAACACTTGGAAGTTCTTATTGTCTCATATCATCCACTATAAAAAAATTATGAACTGAAAACTATGTGAGTACAAAACAAGCCATAGAAAGACATAAATACCTTCCATGATTATGCTTTCAGGAAAAAGCATTTCAAAAGGGGGATGAAATGTAATAAAAGATATCTCTTCGGTGATAACAAGAGTTTGGTAAAAGAGAAAAAGTTCCAATGGGTCAAAGCTTGGATGGAAATGTTATTCCATTGGTCATGTGAGTGATCAAGGTAACAAAGGTGAAACACTAGTGCTAAGGATAGTACTTAGAAGGTAAGCCTGTGGTTTGAGCCCGTGGTCACAAAGAAAATAATGGTTTGAAGGAAGTGCATATATGCAGATTTTCAAATCCAGAACAAGAAAATAATCGGTGAAGGATTAAAATGCTGAACAATTTGAAAGGGATTTGAAGTCTTTAAACTATTAATAATAATAATAATAATAATAATAGAATTTATTATTGTTAATTTAAATGAAGAGGTGCAATGGCTCAAACAAAGAGACAAAATGATTCAAATTCACACTAGTTGGAAGACTATATAAACAATAAATAATGGTGAGAATAAAGTGTCTATGCAGTCAAGATCAAAAGATCAAAAGAAAAAGTAGAGTCCAAGAAGGAAAAATGAAGATACTTATGCAGTGAGGGTGGAAGGGAGGATCAAGGAAGGATTC
>CBVK0102506700.1:0-11581 GCA_900067695.1 Picea abies
GGATATTTTTCCATCCAATGAAGTATTTTTTAGCTATGTAGGATTTGCCTCTATTATTGGCTTCTTATAGCTATTATTTCTTGCACTCTTTTCTAGAATTTGTATGCATGTATTCTTATGTTCTGGGTGCAAAGAGGGATATAGGTGCACATGATGCTAATGACCAAACTTTTTCAGAATTTGTTGTAGAGGGTTGAGTTTAAACAAATTAAGATAGGTTTCCTACTTATGGTTGTTGTGGTTGTTTAGTATGAGGTATTAAGTGCTTGAAGGTAGGTGATCTTGAATTTCTAATGAAGGAAGGTTGATTTCCATGTAAGAAACACTTTATAGAAGACTCCTCTCCCATACTATAACCTTGTTTCTTTTTCTCCTAATTTGTATACCCCTCTTTGTCATCTATAAAAACCCTTTCTACTTAATCTTGAGCATTGCATAGATGCATTGTTAAATGTAGAGATTATGGTATGGGTTATGGTTTTCTTGATTTAGATAATTTCATGTTGATGTTAGCATTTTTTTAGAATAATTAGTAGGATATTTTGGAATTACTATCCGTTGATGGATGACCTATCATCAAGTCTTTATATGAACTCTGGGAGTGTACCCAAATCCCAATTGATAATGGGGATGTGGTCTATGTTAATAAGGATATTTATAATGACCTTTATCACAAGAATCCCCATCATGATTTTGAGTTTGTAAATAATGCTTGAGTCTATTTTGATGGATCAATAATAGTGTTATTTTTGGATGATTATGGAATTTATCTATACACCTTTTTTATGGTCTAATAATTCCATTTGAAAATAGAACTTATATTTATACATATTTGATTGCTACACACACAGTGTGAAATGGATAATGAATAAGTTGTTATAATTTTAAAATTGTGTTTTAATGGACTTTAGAGGAGTTTATGCATCACCAAATGTATTTTCATGTGCAAACTAGTTGATTTGAGACCCTTAGTTGACCTAGAATCTTAGTCCCCTTAGCCTATATGACCTTGAAAACTCCTACTTCTTGTAAATCTGAAATTGAAATATCCAAAAATTAATTTTTGAAGTAAATTAGAGAGGTAGTAGTTACATTTCTTCAATTGCTTTCCCACTATTATAAGAAAATACATCCAAAGGGAATCAATCCTACCTAATTGGTGATTTAGCTAGTTATAAGCCTCTTGGTAGCTCAACACAAGGCAAATACTAATACCTCAGATGGTTTTGTGTTTGAGGTGGTGAAAAAGGGAAGGAGAGGTGATATGGATGATAAGCTCACTTATTGTTAGAACAAAAAACTAATAAGACGAAATAACCAACTATTAACACCTGTATAAGCTTAGAAAATTGAGCTAGACTAGATCCTAAGGTTCACCGGGGTAAAAAAAGAACTTATTGGGTAAATTGTTTATGTAAGTGTATGCTAAAAATGAGTCAAACTAGCCTTTAAAACCTACAACCATGTCATTTAAGTTGGATGGAATTTACAAACAACCAAACAACCTACAACCATGTCATTTAAGTTGGATGGAATTTACAAACAACCAAACGAAATAAGTAAACAATAACTTGTTTGCACTCAAATGGGATTGAAAATGAGCATAAAATTATCTAAAAACTGAACTAAACAAAGTAAATGGATCTTGAGTGATAAAAAATGGAGTTGAAAATTCAAAATCAACCAACTAGAAGGATACTACAACCATGATAAATGTTGGAAATATTTAGGTTCTAAGCTTACTAACCTAAATCAAATAAATAGTTGTAACATAAAAAGAAATATAGAAACACCCCAACAATCTAAGGAACACAAAACTACAACTAGCATTAAAAATACCTTATTCATCAACTAGCTAATCTATTACAAGCAATTCCCTTTCCCATGGTGGGAAAGGGAGTGAAATCTCTCTCAAAATGCTCTAGACTCTCATGCACTCACAACCATATATCAATAGAGATAATCCTAATGATAATATAAACTCACTCTCACAATCAACTCCCTTTCAATCCCTATAAGTCCTCTTGAATTAGTGCCTAAGGGGTAGGTAGGTTCCTTTAATAAAGACCTCAATTATTCCTAAATACTCCATCACTCCACAAATTCTTCACCAATAACACCTCTAATAAAAAATACCATTTGCATGGGAAATCTAACTACTCAATACAACCAGGTGTTATTGGATAAATCCGTAAGTGCGGACACAAACTGATCTCCCTAGGAGAATCATGCATTCTCGCAGGCAAATGTATTGGCAGCCTGCGAACCTTCCTTAAAAATATGATTTATGGAAAGAGATGAAGGTAACTTTTTCTCAGGAGAAATTTCTAATGAAGAGCCTGAGTACACCATCATCAATACATCATCATGACGACCAAAATTATGGGTAACACCAGGGCCCAATAGGATCCCACCTATATCTATTGACTAATCCACAAGGAAAGATAGGAAGACAAGTACAATCTAGAATATAAATCACAACTGATACAATAGTCCACACTATAAGAATATTCTCCTCTTTCCATTCTTTGAATTTAGTGTGTCCTATAGTCATAGGTCCAATAATCACCAAGACTATCCAGATGTACCTAAAAATATGCATAACCAACTAATAACTTATTGTTGAAAACTCTAGCCCTCATTTGTATTTGCAATTACCAAATGCAATCCATTTGCTAGGAAAGGTGGTATAACCACTAGGGTAGCTAATCATGATGCCTCCTAGTAAGTGTATCCCATTAAAAATGACTTATGATAACTCCACAATTGAAGGAAGGTACACAAAATGCATGGTACATTAGAACTGCCAATAAAATATCACCTTGTATCAATCTACAGATACATTAAATCAAACTCAACAACCAAATCAAAGTTCCTAAAACATTGTTACCATAGACATTGCATTACTAAAACATGGATTCCAAACTCACTAAAATCATGATGTAAATAAGAAAATACCAGTGTATAATTTTCCAAATGTAGCTCATAGATCTCCACAATGAGCCATCAAACCCAATGAAAATATTAACCACATGATTAGGTACTAAAAAGTTGTGTCAATACTAGGACAACTATAATCAAGTGGAAACATAATGCGAACACCCAACTCTAACTCTCATTCTTGTATCCTTGATGAAGGAAACAAGATCCTTTTCATCATGACAAAAATACAAGAAAAAATCGCAATGGCAACTATAATCACGATCCCAATATGTAGTGCTAATTGACAACTCTTCAAATGTAGAAATACCAGGAGACAAAATTGACCCTAAACCTTATTACATCATCATATTTATATAATTATCATTATTACATCATTTATACTTGTATAAAAAACTATGTGCATATAAATAGGAAAATAATTATGGACTCAACAGTTAAAGGAAGAAAGATTTATTTTGTGACAACTCACCCAGGAAAAACTACAACTCATATATGGCCATACTACCAAAGGTTGTAGTCGATAGATTATTGATTAATATGGTAAGGATTCATTCCTCCATCTAACATTACAATTCAAGTGTCATAGATTCTACATCCAACAAAAAAAACTTTATATATTGGCACAATTATTTCTGTCTAATAATTCTCATATAAGTAGGCCATAACTAGAAGAGGTTCCATTGTTCATGAACAAGATGCATAATCCAATTAAAATATTATTTTTTCTAGAGACAACCCCCACTATGGTTGTAATCACCAAGTTCTAACTACATTAGGTGGCTACATCTTTCAATTGCAACCATACATCAAAATGAAACTCAAGAAAATGCACCAAGATTCATTAATAACTAAAATCTACACTTGAGAAATATATAATTGTTTAGAATGGTGGAAATAAAGGATAGAAATGGCTTATCCAATGTGACCATCCATGGAAAATGAGTGTAACCTTATGCACCATGCTTCCCATGTCAACACAAAGAGTTCACACGAATATATCCAATATCCCATCACAAACATCCTTCATATTTAAAAGTCAGAGGCACTACACAACCACGATTCATTGGAAAGGACAACCCAATCAAGTCAACATAAATCCTCAACACCCAGATATAATTTGGAGTGTATTTAATATCTAGAGGGGGACTATTACAACCATATTGAAGTTCATAAATACATAATCGACTAGTGATTAAACACTTGTACACCACATAAGGACGTATTCTTATGTTTTCAAAACCAAAACTAGCATTGTATATTGTAAATGTAATGTATGGTTGTAACAAACCCAACCCCTTAAGTACCTTTTTAAGGAATGGGGAATCAAAAATTTTCTTTTCTCCATCATCTTGAATCTCCTTCCCGAGATCTCCATCACCTTCTACTCATCAAAGGATTTCCAATAACTATTACCATGCTCAAATGCGAGCTCTGGATTGGAAGTTATTCCCTTCTGAAGCTCTTTAGGAATCATTGGTCAAAGGCCATGTGGCACCCATGTGGGTTCACCTCATTTGTACCATTCCACCTGGCACATAATTTACCATGGTTTTCATCCCTTAGAGATGACATGGCCGTTGGAGGGGTAGTTACAGGGAATGTTCCCTATGCCTTCGCGATCACCAGGCCTTCGTCCCTTCGTCCTTTTTGTCCATATATAAAACATTACCAGAGTCCCGAAGTCCCAAGCACCCTTGCATCTATAGTGTATATCAATCCATAGTTAAATCCGACAGTTGAGATTCTCCCTCATTCAACTCATACGTTTGAGGGATTTTGACGTTCGACACATCGGTGTTCCAGCACCAAATTCCCCTTTTATCTACCTACATATCCTCTGGATTCCTAAAACCCTTGAATACTTCCATGTGGCTCCAGCCTTTGACCCTATTAGAGCACACATTCTAATACCCTAAGCCTCTCGGAGTTCTGAACTCCTAAACTCTTAGGGTCCCATTATCCATTAATTAAAGAAACTATGCACCAGGGGGTGACACATGACAAGGAACATATATGACACGTGGCCCTATCAATGGGAGACACGTGTCACATCCCAATTAGCATATAAGGTCTGTAAAAATCATGAATTATGATGACATGTGGCATTTCGAACATGGGTCCATGTCACCCTAGGCGATGTCATCATGCCACATCACTCCGAACTGACAGCATCTAGGAGCCTCTAGCCTCTCCTACCTGTGGAATCGCCCAGAGCTCTAAAGTACGAACTCCTGCCAACAACCTCCTAATACACTTTTATCCTACAATCGAGATAGGTCCATGTAGATCCCCAGATCTATGGCCTTTATTCCTTTGCAACTTCAATGTTCGAGGGTTTGGCTATGTAATTTCCTTTTTACTCTCGAAGTGGTCAACGTTGGACTAACCACAGTCTAGATCGAACGGTCAAGCGAAGTCTCGAATCTTCTTTGGATCAATGGTCCTCATTACCTCACAACTTCGGTGTTCAGGGAAACTCCACGCCTTGAATCCTAAATCACCTGAAGTGGGGTTTAGACAGAGAGCCAAATAATCATCAAACGACCCATAATCTTCCTTGGTTTGATCCCACGGAAGACATTTGGCAGAAGACAAGGGTGACACATGGATCAATCAACTGGTGACACATGTCAAGGTCTATTTGAAACATAAGGCCTGTGAAAGTCATGAATCAGGGTGACACATGGAACACCTACTATGGGTCCATGTCACTCCAACCTTTGACGTTCCAACGATGTTCTCATTCACCAACATGTCGAACCTCCTGGAGTAGGACTTCGCTGTAGTGTTATATGCTAATCCTTCCACTAGTTGATCGGATGGTTGTGAGAGGTTCACAATGGACTCCCCCAAATCAAAAACTCATAACTCTAGCTCAAAGGTCCCTTGGTCTCAGTGTTAGGCCACTCCTAAAGGGACACCTGTCAACCCAAAACACGCTGGCATGATGTGTGGCACATGCCTCAGGTCACTGACATTTCTTTACTATGTCACAAGGCCACCACACATGGCATCACCATTGCTCAACATGTGGACCCCCACATGCTTTCGACGTAATACACATGTCCCTACGATCAAATGGTCGAGAGGGATCCCGAAGGATTCTTAGATCGACGACCCACATTACTTTGTGACTCCGACATTCAGAGGTTTTGGTGGTATAACAACTATGTTCTCCCGAAGTGGTCATTGTCGGACTGATCACGACGTAGATCCATCTATCAGGGGAGATCCCAAATACCCCCATATCTACGACTCACGTTACTTCATGACCGAGAGGATGATTGGGGTTTAACAAGGGGACAAATCCCACGATTATGGGTAATTGACCACCAACTATCGGTAAACCATCAATTTACCGATTTGACAGGTCGCCTACAACACATTTGGATGTTGCAGTGTTCATTCGCCCCGGAGCTCCGAACTCCCAGAGTCCCAAACAACTTAGCTCCGTTTTTAGTGTAGTGGAGGGCTCCATGGACCCATTCTTATGGAACTTTGTCAAGCTCCAGAGGCTACACTCTTTAACTCTTAGCCAAGATTTGGTTAACGCCATGGGCATGAGCCCATGGTCTCTTATACAAATGGTTTGAAGGGAGTGCCCTCCATTCACAGAACTTAAGTTCTAAAATAGGGAGAGGTATTTTTGAACCAGCCCAAAGGCCAAACTTGTCACCTCACACCCATTCAAATGCAATAACTTACAGAAGTGCAGTAAGCATTATAACCATTAATTTCAAGCGAGGCACAATTAATCACAATTACAGACATTCAAATCATGTTTTTCAATCCAAGTGCACAGGGATAACAAAATACTTATCTATTACAGTCGATCACCAACTGATTGTGGGTGTTCACCTTTCCACCCAACCATAGGCTTAGAGGCATTCATTCTTAGCACTCTNNNCCTTTCCACCCAACCATAGGCTTAGAGGCATTCATTCTTAGCACTCTGTCCACCCTTGTGCCAAGCCATGATATCACTAGGGAACCTTTGTAGTTTATCAGAGGTTCTTTCTCTATCATAGCCTCTATGAGGTTTATCAGATGTTCCCTCAGCATCAAGCTTGTGACCTTCTGCTCATGTCCTATTTTATGCGAATTCTTCAAGATCTTTTCTCTTGTTCTCTCTAGTAACTAGAAAAAATTATCTTCCAATTCTTCTTCTCAACTGGAGAGCCTCACACACTCTTCCTCTTTCTCTCTACATATCTGAGTCACACCCCCTTCTCCATGTGTCTCATTCTTGTTTTCCTTCGTGTGTATTCTTGCATGCCTTTTTCCTCCCCGGGAAGGTTCTGGACCTGTCTTGTTCCTTCTATCAGAAGAAACTCAGGTCAATCTGGTCCTACATGAAAAATGCACTCTATGGTACTTTGAGCTAACAATTTTCTATCCATTCAACCAAACCCTCCATGCTTCCATTCATTTGGGTAGTTGATTGTTAAACCACCAGTCATTTTCTCATTAACTGATTTTTCCTTGGAACTGGGATGAGGCTTATTATTTCAACAAAGAGAACTTGGGGTCATTTTTTCATAATGAACCCTCTCTATAGTTTCCTCACTCTTTCGTCTAGTGATATCATGGCTAGAACTTCAAGGGTTCACCGCCAAAGATAGTCATTGGAAATCTAAAAAATAATATATTTACATTGTTCACATGCCATAGCATGGTAATCATAATTAATGATTAATTACAAGATGGGGGGAAACAGGGGTGTTAGACATAAGTGTAATGATTATTTTCACTCTAGAATGCCAAGAAGTCCATGTAGGAACTATTGTTGGAAATGCATATTGACTAGAAATTGGAAGGCCAAATGTTGGAGGCTTCACCTCAAAATCCATCCCAAAAAATAAATAGCCAATAAGAAAGCTTGGAGATTCAAAGGGAAAGAGTAGTTGTTTTCACTTGTAGCCCAAGGAGTAGCAGTTTTCCAATGACCTATTGCAACAGGAAATGTAATTTCTATCCATGATATGGATAACAAGCTTATGTCAAAGGAATCCCCTATTCATCTCTTATCTTCCATCCTACAACATAGACACCCTTTTTTGGAGATTTTTTGGAGTATGCTTGTTGATCATAGAATAATATTGAAGGGAGTTGAAGATTTTTGGGAGAAAACACCTTCAAATGGGGAGGTGTGATCTGAATTGGATCTTTGAAAAACCTTTGTAAACATTTGTTGTATTTTGTCTTTTTGGAAAAGTTGGAAGTGGAATCCAACCATTGTGATGGTTAGTATTCCAAAGGAAGTTGTTAAAACAATGAAGGTTGAAGTGAGGAGATCAATGGGAGATGAGAGGGGAATTGGGTAAAAAATATTGAAGGATAAAAAACAAGAGCTCGAAAGGTATCCTGCTCGAAGTTGATGGATGAAGGAGTTGAGAAGTTTGTCCTCACTGAGATAAGGTCTCTCAAATCCATGGTTGTATGCAATTTGGGTTGGATTTTGAGTAACAATGCATGGGATTTTTTGTTGTGCATATCTCAACCCCACTTTGTAATGAATTCTCTGAGCATAATAAAATGGTTCTGGTTTTCTATGTATAATTTCTTCAACTTTGTGGCTTTCTAAACACACACACACACACACATGTCTAGTTCTAGTTTGAGCTTGATTGATTAAGGAGGACAAATATTGATAGGCATATGTATGTATGCTCATGTTCTCACTGCATCCCATGTAAACACAATTGTGCTCACATGTGACTACATACACCCATGTATGTGTGTGATTGTCTCTTTTGTGACCTGCATAGACCTCTATAAACATGAAAAACCTTGGTTTTTCCTTAGTACGATAGTTTCCCTAAAATATGTCCTTTGTTTTATGCTTTTTGGTTATGAATATGTTATGGATCTGAGATATGGCTTCCCTTCAGATCATGTGCTCTGATACCATGTTGAATACCTCTTACTCCAACACCTAAGTATCTTATTATCTAGTTATTTTCTTACTGCAAATCAGATTTGCAAGTCACAAAACAAAAATGCATTGTTGAAATATTCAACTTTAAACATGAAGCGGAAGAAAAAAATGGAAACCAAATAATGCACACATGAACATCAATACTTTTGGGAAGATATCCCTAGAAAAATCCTGGAGAAAAAACCCGGTGTTGAGAATGATTTTATTATGCTAAAATCAGGTCTCTCCTAACAGGGATATTGGCCCACTGAGAGAAATACAACTGCATACAAACCTAGAAAAGCCTGACCTGATTTACGAACCAAAACCACACGCTTTTCGAGATGTATGTGACTATACCTATTGTGCACCCACGTAAACGTGCTTGTCTCCTCTGGAACCATCATACACGTACGGAAAACCTGTATGGAAATATTTGTATGGTGCAATAATTTCCTATGGATTTGCCTAAGTGAAACCCACTTGTGGAAACCTTTGTTCTCTTTTCTCCTTGACATGCATGATCTCTAGATGGAAGTCCTTCTCCAACTATCCAATATCTTGAATCACAGTCCTCTGTGATTCAATCCTTTCTGTTTCGACTCTCTCAACACAAGTATCAAGTGTCAAGTGTCTTCCTCCTTCACCCTAGCCTTACTTTTATAACCATGAGTTATAATCTATTTCTAATCTCCAAAGTGATTGATGGTTGAGATTACTTCTTACCTCACTTGATATTTACATGCTAAGATTACAAGCTAATTACTTTTAGCACTTTCCTTAAATAACTCAATTAACTAAATAAATAATTAATTAATAAACAATTTACTTTAATAATTCTTTTAATTAAAGTAAATCTAAGAATATAAGGCTTTGGATTATTTCCACACATCTAGACACGTAGACTTGTGCAAAATTACATGTTTGATGCTATCACTAGCATCGACAATGTCCTTGTATTCTAATTTTCCTATGGTTTTGAAAGTTATACCTAGTACCTCTGGTCCCACCCAATCCTCTAACATCCTCACTATTCAAGCATCTAACCCAAAGGAAACCCATCAACCCGGAGGAAAGAAGAAAGGTAAAACCAAGAAAGAAATAGGTGGAACTAATGTTAACAATAACAACACTAGTGGGGATATGAAAGAGAAAAGGAAAGTTAAGTTTCCATGTAAGCATTGTATGGAATACCACCTTACTCAAATTTTCCCCAAGGTGAAGGAAGCCCAATGATCATTGGTGCAATGGGATGTTATTTAGAAACCTATTATTTTATCGAACTCTTTACCTCCCCAAGGCTAGAAAATGGTTGTTGGAGTTCTGAATAACCCTACACATTTTCAAGGTGGAAAATAGGGTGCCCTTTCACAGGGGGAAACTCATCAAATTCCAACGTGTATATGTGAGAATATGACATAAATTTCCATACTAGGGATTGTAATTACGATGTCCCTAAGGTTGGCTCTAAAGGTAAAAAAGTTTTTATGTCCAAACTTCAAAATACTCTCCACGTAAATAAGTTGATAGTTGATGCAATGTCATTCCTTACAAAAGTTCTATTATAAAGATTGACACATAACCAAAATGCTCAAGCCACTCAGAACTACAGTACTTTTGAAGATCTAACTAAGGCTCCGTGCACTTTGTCTACCTTATAGGTTCTCCAGAGCTTCCCTATGTAGCAAACATAATTATTATCTACTATTGGCTCTTTGATCCAACATATTCTCATCTTATAAATTTCAGCCCAGAAAATTTGAAGCCATGACTTCCCCACCCGTTCACTTTCTATATTCATGTTTTGTCCCATAGGGAAAATATCTTTAGGACTATGCTGGATGAAAGAGATTCCACAAGTGTGATGTCCTTTTCATTTTTGAAATCCCTTAGCTCTATAGAGATAGTCCCTTCATTGACTATGCTAAAATATTTTGATGAACACTCATTTAGACCTTGTGGGATCATACCATAATTTCCTCTTCAACTATGGGGAAAGACTATGTTTGTAGAGGTAGAGGTCATCAATGATCTTTTAGAGTACAACCTCCTCTTAGGTCATAGTTGGATTTATGCTATGATAGTTGTGGTATCTTTGGTTTTTTGCGTTATTCATTTCCCTCATGAGGTAAATATCATCACAATAAACCAGTTTTATTTTTGTAGACCTAATCTGACTTCTTTTTAGGGACCTAGTGTCCCATTGTCGTGACTTTTTTTACCTCTTTGACCTGATCTTTAGATCGCGATAAATTCGGCATATTGTGTCCATTTTCGGGAAAAAAATATATGGTCAGAATCGGCATGATGATCCCTACACAATGGAGCTAGTTTCGTCTGATTATGAGAACTTTGATTTTTAGGCCTTCCTGGATCCATTTTGGATCATTCCTCCCCATTAAGACCTTTTGGTCCTCCAAAAGGGTTTTAACCTGACATCAAGTGCGGGATAGGCCTCCCCACTTGTCCTTTGTCTTTAAAATCTGTCTTTTGCACCTATCACATCATAATCAATTTCATAATAACCATGACAACTGAAAGCATATTGCTAACCATATGAACTCGTTCACTTCTTACTGAATCCACTACCATCCATGTAGAAAACATTAGCAGTGATAATATCATAAATATGACTGAAACTAAACCAATATGTTTGACGGGCTTGCACGACATTAACTTATCTTGAAGTAAAGTATGATTGAACTCCCATCCTACAACCAT
>CBVK0102506712.1:4952-16309 GCA_900067695.1 Picea abies
AGGGGGGGGGGGGTTACCCCCCTGCGGGGTCTGTGGGAAAGTGGGCCACTGACAGGAGTTCAAGGGAAAATCCCTCGAAGGAAATTTTTTCTTGTGAATGTATATTTGTTACACATCAAAATTACTCATTTTGATAGTGTTGCAAGTGTCTTCATTACAAGTGTCGCAAATGTCACATTTTGGTCGCAAGTGTCGCAAGTGTTAGAAAAAGCATACTTCCATAATTCCTATGTCATGCTTATAACGACATCGGAAGGACACTTGAAACACCTCAAACATTTGATTTGGAAGAAGAGGAATGGGTTAACAAGGTTATGAACCTCTTTCCATTTGAAAGAATCGCTAACAATTGAGTTTCAGAGGAGAACGCTCCCCTATACCACTGTTAGGAGTGTTGGCACCCCCCTATACATTCTTAGGGAGCATTATAACACTTTATCTGCCATTTTTGAGGAGCGTTGCTACTGTTAGGAGTGTTGGCACCCCCCTATGCATTGTTAGGGAGAATTATAGCGCTTTGATGCCCCTTTTTGGGGAGTGCTACCTATTCTGGGCAAAAATTGGTTTGTTGAAAAGAACGAGGGAAAGATTCTCTCAATATATGAAGGCATTTGGATTCGAATCCTTGGTCAAGCCATGAACTTAGGGAGGATCCATAACTGAAGGAGGAAAATCCTCAACTTACCTCAAGGATATCTCAAGTGGTTGGGCCTCTCTAAACCTATATAAGCAGGCCTTGTCATGGTGAAAAGGGGGGGGAGAAAGTATTGTGAAGCATCCAACCTATGATCTCATGATGAAGGTGCCTTTCAGAACATCATCATTCAGTGTGTGGACTGTTTGAGCAAGGGTTTGGATGAGGAAGAGTTGATGAAGATGCTACACTCTTATCCATGGTTGTAAGCATTCTTTGTTGTTTTTCTCATTAATATAATATTCTTGGCTTGTTTCTTTCAATTCTATGTTTGATCTCACATGAATTTGTCTCTAATATATAGATCTATTTTGAACTAATATCAATAGAGTAGGAAGTTGTTTGTAATTTTTTTTGTCTACAGAGCTTATCGAGGAGCACATGATTGGAGCTCAACTCAGACCGTGCAGGGACAAACACCTATAAAAGGTACTTATTTTCTCCTTCCTCCTCACACATTAGTTTATCTAGACCTAAAAGGAATTTAGTGTCCATGATAAGCATCTTCTGTATTAAGAGTTAAGAGTATAGCTCTCAAGAGGAGATCTACCTATTCGCAGGGAGATTTTCCTTCAACAGAAATTGGTGACTCCACTAGGGATGAATTGAAACTTTCAGTTTTTGTTTTCCTCACAGACCTTGTATTTCCTTTTGTTTGTTTTGGACCCTTTTCACCCTGTATGTTTGATTTCATATGCTGATTGATTCCTTACCCCATCACATTAATCTTGATTGCCAAAGTTTGATTGAAATTTTGGGTTTTTTGGACATTTTTATGCATTTTAGGACACCAACACTCCCCTACCTTGTTAGCAGGGTGAAACACTCCATGAAAGACTTAGACAAAATGTTATAATGCTCTGGTTCCCCTTACACCAGAGTACAAAGCTCTCTTTGCAAAAAATCCTTTCCAGAATTTCATTTTCTTAGATTCAGTCTCTGTTTTTTCACTTACTGAGCCTCTTTGTGATTCAATGCTTCTTCCTATTGACCTTTGACATCCTTCCTTATGATGAATAAGCACTTTTATGTTCATATTTTGTGGCCTTCTTCCTTCTTTTTATTTTTTCTGCTGTTGAGAACTTGGAATCGATCCATTGCTTTCTTCTCTCTTAATCAACTCAGCGGAAACTCTCATGAAGGGCATCATAAATCTATGAATCATCTCATTTGGTTCTTCAAGGTCATTGTTCTTAAAAATATCTATTTTGTGTGGATTGGTTGATTTTATTTGTTATATTTTGTTTTCTCTTTGCTTCTCATTTCAATCATCGCAAGAGGGTGTGTTTTTTATGCGAAACCTACTTATGCATGTCTGAATCTCCTTGATCTGAAAGGGTTGTTGGTAGGAGAATTTTTTTGCATTGAATTAATCATTATTCAAATAAAAACAATATAGATTAATATTAGTGATTGGTTTTCATATTAGAAGGCATTTATGAAATGTTTTATCATTGCATCAAATTCGACTGAGAACCAATTGATTGAGGACATTCCATATTAGTGTTTGATAGTGAAAATGACTCTTTCTCTTTCCCTTAAATAGGCGTTCATTGAAAAGAAACGATTTCTTATCATATTTTATGCATATTTTTGGGAATTGAGTCATCATTCCATTAGTTTCACTTTCATACACCCTTTGAGTAAAGAACAGTTGTAAAACAAACGCTAATTAAAAACTATCTAGAACATTTTTTGTTTTTAGGATCTTCCACCAACAATATACTAGGGTTAGCACTTCAGATTAGGCTGTGAGTACAAATCTCCAAAGTTTTCAAAACAAACATTAGCATCTTGAACTAGGGAGATTCAAATCCAATTGTCGTATTGGTTTTTTTGGATCCCCCTCTCACATAGGGGTTACACATGAGGTTGCATTTAGGTAAACTACATAGATTCTTCCTCCATGGTTCAACTGTTTGTAGTGGTCGGATCATATATCGGGGGTCACTTGAAGGTATACCCACGATTATGTGTGGGAGCCTCTCGGTTTGATTTTGGACTTGTTATTCTGCCCATACGTTTTGGATAAGACTGTCGACTGTACCTGCCCAGGGACTCACTGCAAATTGGTGTCTTTAGTTACCATAATCTTTAGGTACTTACACAAGGTGACGGTGAAGGGAAGTCTCATTGTACCTGGAATAGACATTGGTCAAACTCACTCGGGATCCTTAGAGGGTAAATCCACAATTACTACATGGAAGCTTTCACTGAGGTGAAAGTCCATTACGCAGATCACCATTGTAACTATTCCACCATATCCTAGCCCCTTCTCGACTTGATCACGAGACGTTGGATTTTATCACCAACTATTACGATCATCGAGAGATATTTTGTTTGCTTGGTTGATTACTAGATTTTATTAGCATATGTTGTTTCTTTTTGTTAGTTGGCCATATATTTTCGGTGTGTTCTATTATCCTCCATGATTGAGCCTGTAGACAATAAAGGTCTTCACCAATCACATAAAATTCAAGGGCTGCCTCCGAAATGCTATCAACCCTTACCTCCTAACCCTCCAAAAGACAACTACTGTAGAGAGGTAGAAAATCAATCCGACGCTGGAAGAGTTATTTCTCCTTCGTTAGATAACTCAAAAGACGGTTTGGTCATGGTTGAAAATCCCACTACATCTGTGTTGATAACTCCTCTCGAACCACTTTTGGTTCATTTAGACTCCCTTGGGAACGTCATAGATGAAGAGGTCCCACGATTACCAGAGAGGATTTTTACCAAAACATATATGGGATCCACAGAACCAATCTTTGGTGATGAGTATAGGACTCCTGTTTGTCCTAGCACCATAGTAAATACCAATCCCACATCTGCTCGTTTTGTATGGAGGACTTCATCGGGACATGATCTCTATGAACATTTTGAATCCTTTTGACAGCCCTTTCATCCTCATGATCCTCCTAGTGAAACATAACCATACAGTCAAACCATGAATCACCTAGTCGATCGGGTTATTAAACCTACTGTTACACCAACACAAGTCCATGCTGGTGCTGGAATCACCACCTCTACTCATCTCTAAAGAACTTTAATATCTACCCTCATTTCTACAAGCTTTTACTCTACAGCCCCACATGTTCCACATGATCCTGCTAGGACATCTGCTCACCCGAGAATGCAGACTTCTGCTAGCCCAACACAATCGACTGAAGGGAAACCACCATCTAACGAACCTTTCCCTCCTAGAGGACTACCTTTCCATGGTGGGCCTACCCCTCCCGGGGGACAACCCGCTTTTCATTCTCCTCCTAGAGGGAAACCTCCATTTTCCAGTCATTCTCTAGTCATTAATCCACCAGACAGGGAGGCAACCTTCATTTACTAGAAACCCTTCACAATCCTAGGGAGTATCTTCAGGAGGCACTTTCATTCAACCCCATGTTGGGGGACACTTATCTCAAAATCCACTAGGAGGAGTATCAAATCTTGTTCCTTCCGAAACATCTTACAAACAACCTTATCCAGGCGACATCCCAAACACCACCTGGAGTTCTCTAGGACCACAATCTTATCCTCCTTATGGGTCTAATGTGTATCCACCTCCAGGATCTACTCCTTACCATTCTCAAGGGAAAAATGTTAATCCTCCTCATGGGCAAGAAAATCACCCAGCCTATAATGATTAGAACCCATCGAGTTATGCAAATGTTTCTCATCCACCATCAAATCCTATTTATCCTGGCCAACAACAACCGCATGTAGGAGGACCTATTGGTTACAACTATCCACTTAACCCAGTTTATGGTCCTACTGGTGTTCCTATGCCACACCAGTATCATCTGCAAATTAACCGATAGCTACCTTTCCTTGTGAATCTGGATCTCCCAGACTTGTCTCGGTTAACTAATGATCTTATTTTTCATTCACCGGTTTGGCCAGTCATTCTAGCTAAACTTCCTTTTGATATTCCAAAATTTGATGAAAAATTTGGTGAAGATCCAAACAACCATGTGATGAATTTCTATTTGTGGTGTTCATCAAACTCCCTTATGGATGATTTTGTACGTTTGTGTCTTTTCCAGTGAACACTTACAGGCTCAGTGACAAAGTGGTATATTGAACTACCATGTGCTACTTTTCATGATTTCAATTCCCTTTCCATGTCTTTCCTCACGCACTTTCAACTGCCTATTCACTACGAGACAAGTACTAAAATCTTGACCTCCCTTCATCAAACTAACTATGTGCACATCTCTGACCATATTCATGAGTGGAGGCAATGACGAAGGATGATGAAGGTAATCATTCCTGACATATTATTGGCATAATGGTTTACTAAATCACTTTTACCCCCAATCGCTCGTGATGTCGCTATGGGTGGCATGGTCACAGAGGAACAAGCCATCACTCGAGTTCAGTATTTAGATTTAGTTTATTCCGAATCTGGTACTTTTTATGATTTGCTTATGAATGTTGCTCGAGCTAATACCAATCCATCTAAGCTGTCATCCGCATCTCATGCGGATGGTGTTATCGGTTCTGTCAAAACTCAATCTTTTTCCCAATCGACCACACTCTCCTCTACCTCCCCTCAAACTCAGATCTTTGAGGTGAATGCAGTTCAATTTGCCCCTTCACAACAATATAGAGGTAAGAAGAAGACAAAGAATAAATCAAAAAATAATAATGAACAACCAAAAAATCAAACACCTGCTACAAAAAAGCAACCACAATGAAAACTAAAATTCCATGTATCATTTGTGGTGATGATCACTACACTTGAGATTTTCCACTTTGCAATGAAGTGGCCAAAATTTTCCAAGGAAAGTCACAACCCGCTATGATTACTCAGCCTTTTCCATAGCAGCAATCCATGGTTACTGAAACTCCCTCTCCTGGGGGTAGTTCTAGCCATTCTAATGATGAGGCCTCATCGAGTGCACATATTTATATTTTTAATGGGATTAATTTGACCACTTTCTCTAAGACATATGACACACTAGGTAACCCTGACAAAGGAAAATACACTAATAGTACCGGTAATTTATCGGATCCATCCTCATCCTCCGTTAGTCTTCCATCGGTTAATCCTCCATCTGGACCAATTCAAATTGAGAAACCCACATTCGATTCTATATTACGCCCTCCTAAGAGCACTATATGTAAAGCTACCTTTAATCCTATTTCATGTGCCGCCTAGAACTACAACATTGTTGAAGATTTGGCTCAAGCACCATGCGCTATGCTTGCATTAGAAGTTCTATAGCACTGCCCCAGTCAACATAGAACACTCTTGGCTGCTCTTGGTGTTGTTGATCCAAAGTCGTCCAACCATATCATGTTTAACCTGGATAATTATGTGTCTCGACTCTCCCACCAACTTGCTTTCCAAGTTGATGTTGTTGTTCACAACCAACAAATCCACCGAACTGTTCTGGATGAGGGAGCCTCGACTTGTGTCATGTCTTTGGCATGCTGGAAAGGTTTAAAATCACCACCACTCAACAAATCCCCAACGATTTTATGCACCTTTGATGGGCAAGGTTTTCAACCCCACAGACTTTTACAGTCCCTACCCATCCAATTGGGTGGAAAAACTGTTACTGTTGATGTCGAGGTGGTCGATGCTCCCCTCGATTACAACTTATTACTTGGAAGAAGTTGGTTTTATGCTATGGATACCATTGCCTCGTTATTTTTTCGATGTGTCCAATTTCCTCATTAGGGAAAAATTGTCACTGTTGATCAATTGGATTTCTGCACGATTGATGCTCGCACTCCTGCTAGCAACAATATTCCTTTCTTGGGAGACCACAAGATCACGTATGAAAGAATTGGTGTTGTCTTACTAAAATATTCTAGCCTCATGGGTACCTTCCCTACACCACTTCCATCGACTACACATCATATTGCCACCATCGATATGATTTCGACTGCAGCTTATCAATCTTTGGAATCATCTAACCCTTGGATTGTACCTTGTCCGTTGGAATTCAATGCACTAGGTGACACCGTGCCACTTAGTCCAGCTGAAACATCATACATTTCTATCCCATCCTCTTCTCCCTCATTGGATGACCAACATATATTGGCACTTGATAGTTCCTCGATGCAATAACGGTTGAGTTCCTTGTCATCTATAATCGACTGCATTTCCCCAATTTTTCCTTTTGATGAATATATTCCGGAAATGTTTTGCATTGACAAGTTGCCTCGGGATAATAACCATCACCGATCCTTTTTTCTTCCCCCTTGTGAAGAAATTCAGGAAAATATACAGTCTATCTCCTCTCCTGGTGTTGATTTTCCATCATCTCCCATGATTTCAACTTTTGATGATTTGGATCCAGTAGTGGACATGGTGATTTATGCGGTAGGATTATTGGAGCCTGATCTCCTTACCCCTATCATGACACTCAACATGTGTTCCTTTCCGAGTGATTATCTTCCATCTGGTGACGATCTCCTGGAAGCCATGACCAAGTTTTGTCCCTTGACATGGTATCCTTCCAGAGCATTATTCTCTTGGAATCCATGATCAAGAAGCAGTTACGAGCATAGTTTTTCTTCTCTATGGCAAGCTTGTTAAAAAATGAAATAGAGGCCCTGAGCATAATTCTTTTCCTGTGTCAAGCCAGTTAAAAAATGAAACAGCCACCTCTCTTGAACCTTATTTTCATCCACCCTTCTCCTTTTTCTCCTCTAGTAGATAAATTGGTGACAACCTCATAGTCGTTGAATGAATTGAAGCTTGGAGGGCATGTCTCCAGCCTTTGATGATCATTATGGAGTTAAGCCACTAGCTTTTCAAGTTGGGGGCATACCGAGCTTAGTATTTGTTCTTTCTCGTGATTGTAAATACATGAGAATGCATCTAGGTAAACTTTTATCTCTTTTTCAGACCTGTATGGATACACAAAAAAGGAACCCCCTGGAGTCTTCTTTAAGCTCTTTTCAAACTCTCTAAACATGAAAAGATTTCCGAGTGATCTTGCTTCCTTTCCCACTCGTTAAAAGGTTTGAAAGGGCATCTTTCGAGTAATAATTTATCTCTTTTATGGCCTCGCGATACTAACATTATGAAAAAGGACAACATTGGAGTCACCTTTAAGTTCTTTTCAGACTCTCTAAACATGAAAATATTGCCGAGCGACCTTGTTCTCTTCACGCTCGTTAAAGTATTTGAAGAAAACATTTGTTGAACGATAGTTTATCTCTTTTTTGGTCTCATCAAACTACTTTATGAAAAAGGAACTGAGAGAGTTCTCTTTTAAGTGTTTTTCCAAACTCTATAATCATGAAAAACCTTTGAGTTTTCTATCTTTGGACTAGTTAAAACAAACATCGATGGGCCCATACGGGACCGAACCCTTAATTCTTCCAGTTCATTAAACAAAGGAAGAGGAACTTACCGAAGGTGAGTTATATCGAGCATTTGTTACCCTCCTTGAGCTCGTTAAATTAAAAAGAGGTACTCGTCTATATGGATGGGGAAAAATTTAAGGAAGCAAGCCAAGCAGTTTTTGAGACCATTACCAAGTAACTCATAGAGTCGCCCTTGAACACGACACCTTGTCTTTGCATGCATTTTAATCCACTAAACCTATGCACTGAGCCAATCCTTTGAATTTATTTTACTCCTTTGAGTCACCTTATGTAAGTCACAACATCCACTGCATCATCAATTTTTGGTCCATGTCATGTTTCTGTTGTCATGCCTCAGTGTTCAAGGGAAGTATCCGCCTCGAGAGTCAACCATCAAAAATATCTTGTCTCAATACCTGTGTTATTCCATGTTCATTTGATCTACCAAATTACATATATATGTCTGTTTTGTGTGGTTGATGGGGGATACATCAAGGCCCTCCTTCGACGAGTCTATTCCTGTCGAATTCAACACATTATCCATGAACTAGACTTAGAAACCAATTAGTACTTTGGGACCTGCATGCCTCAATGGCAGGCCTCCTCATGTTCGACAGTGGGTTTACATCATTGACCTCTGATCAGATTATTCCACGAATGTTCGACTTCATCTCATCCATTCACATTCATTGGAATGTACTAGGGTACCTTGGGAATCATTGACATTAATGATGATTTCCCTCGCACTTGTTAATGGTT
This sequence comes from Picea abies, assembly GCA_900067695.1. Classification (NCBI taxonomy): domain Eukaryota; kingdom Viridiplantae; phylum Streptophyta; class Pinopsida; order Pinales; family Pinaceae; genus Picea; species Picea abies. The sequence continues at coordinate 13,729 of CBVK0102506712.1, forward strand.
TACATCATTGACAGATAATCAAGTGGTTTCTGCCATGTTCGACATCAGTACATCTATTCACATGGTTAGATTTGTACTACATCGGGATCGGTAAGAAGACCCTGGGTTGAGTCATCACTCTTATATGTACTTTTCCCAGGTTGTGAAGGAGTTTCTTTTGAATAATGACACATATATTGTTACATAGATTCACTTTGTATCGGTCGTGGCTATGTCTTGTCATCTCATAGATCCACTGTGTATTCTTCATGGCTACGATTAGTTCAGGTCATAGGAGTATAGATCCACACTGTATCCTAAGTGGCTATACTTTTTATCAATACAATTATGGACCCATAGTGTATTTTATGGTGGCCATATCTTGCAAGTCTTTATCACCCACGCATAGGTATGCTTGCTTTGGGTTTGAAACATGTCATAATATTTGTTGGATGTTTGTGTGAAGATTCTGTCAGGTTCTCTGCATCTATACCCTTTCTTGAAAGTCTACAAAGCATTTCAGTTATCAATTCTTGTCTTCTAAATTCATACTTTGGGGGGGAATCTGTTACACATCAAAATTGCTCACTTCGATAGTGTCGCAAGTGTCATCATTACAAGTGTCGCAAGTGTCTCATTTTGGTCACAAGTGTCACAAGTGTCAGAAAACGAATACTACCATAATTCCTATGTCATTCTTAAAATGACATCGAAAGGACACTTGAAACACCTCAAACATTTGACTTGGAAGAAGAGGAATGGGTTAACAGGGTTATGAACCTCTTGGCATTTGAAATAACTGCTAAAAATTGAGTTTCAGAGGAGAACACTCCTGTATACCACTGTTAGGAGTGTTGGCGTCCCCCTATACATTCTCAGGGAGTGTTATAATGCTTTGTCTGCCCTTTTTTAGGAGCGTTTCTACTTTCAGGAGTGTTGGAGACCCCTATGCATTGTTAGGGAGCGTTATAGCGCTCTGATTCCCCTTTTGGGGGAGCGCTACCTATTCTGGGCAAAAATTAGTTTGTTTAAAAGAACGAGGGAAAGATTCCCTCAATATATGAAGGCAGTTGGATTCAAATCCTTGGTCAAGCCATGATATTAGGGAGGATCCATAACTAAATGAGGAAAATCCTCAACTTACCCCAAGGATATCTCAAGTGGTTGGGCCTCTCTAAACCTATATAAGCATGCCTTCTCATGGTGAAAAGGGGGGGAGAAAGTATTGTGAAGCATCCAACCTATGATCTCATGAAGAAGGTGCCTTTTAGAACATTAGAATTCAGTGTGTGAACTTTTTGAGCAAGGTTTCGGACGAGGAAGACTTGACGAAGCTTCTACACTCACATCCATGGTTGTAATCATTCCTCATTATTGTTCTCATTAATATAATATGCTTGGCCTGTTTCTTTCAATTCTATGTTTGATCTCACATGAATTCGTTTCTAATAGATAGATCTATTTAGAACTAATCTAAATAGAGTAGGAAGTTGTTTGTACTTTTGTTTGTATACAGAACTTATCGAGGAGCACAAGATTGGAGCTCAACTCGGACCGTGCAGGGACAAAAACCAATAAAAGGTACTTCTTTTCTCCTTCCTCCTCACACATTAGTTTATCTAGACCTAAAAGGAAGTTAGTGTCCATGATAAGCATCCTCTGTCTTCAGAGTTAAGAGTCTAGCTCTCAAGAGGAGATCTACATGTCCATAGGGAGATTTTCCTTCAACAATATTGTAATTTCATAGTAAATCTGGACCATTCATTATAAAATCTCAGATCTGATGGTAGAATTTATGTTAGGGTTTTTTCCCTAGAATGAAACCCTCTTTTATGAAGGAAATTTATTTTAGTTATATATCATTGTGAATATATTATTATGAGTGAGGATATCATGAGAGAAAGAAGAGGAGGTTACAGTTGGTGTGTTGTAGGTTGTATCCCTTCATTTGTTGGATAATAATAAAGGAAGGACCTGTAGGTTGTATCCCTTCATTTGTTGGATAATAATAAAGGAAGGACCTAGAATTTATCTGGTGTACATAGCCCACACTAGGTGAACCATGTATATCTGTGTCTCTATTTTATTGTATATCTTATGTCTTTTATTTCCACATTTGTTTTATTTTATTACTCTGCGATCCTATTTTTCTAACACAAAAGTATCAGAGTACACCAAGGAAATTGTTTTGCAATTTTTGCAAGTCTATGGGACATGAAGAGAAGGATTATTGTGTGTTCAAATTGATGAGGGAATGCACATCAGATATGTATAGTATTCAAGAGGATAATTTTGTAGCTTAAGGGAGTGGTCTACAATATAATAATCAAATAGGTTTCAATCAAGGGAAACGAGGAAACTTTGGTAGAGGTTGAGGAAAAGGAAATTTTGGTAGAGGAGGAAGAGAACCAATAATATGTTATAATTGTAATCAGCTAGGCCACTTTTCCAACTACTTCCCAAATATGTGTACAACGTGCACATATTGCAGAGAACTGGATCATGCAAAAAAATATTGTCCTCAACTAGTTGCAAAATAGTAGGCCAAAGGTAACCAGAGCCAGAATCAAAATCAAAATGTGCAGAAGATATTAGTTGAGAA
>CBVK0102506746.1:0-16538 GCA_900067695.1 Picea abies
GTTTGCAATGCTATTTCATCATGATATGTAAGTGTTTTTTCTGCAAAACTTCTTAATTGAATGGTTGTAGTCTTATATTCTTGCATTTATTATAAATTTTGCTGATTTTAAAACCCTAGGGGACAAACACACAAGTAGGTCGTTGTCTCATGTCCCCTAAAAGAGAAATTCTCAGCCATTGAAGAAGGAAGGAAGAGCCTAGCTATTGCTACACTCTTGTTACTTCTTCCCCTATGCTAGCCGTACCTTTTAAAGGTCAAGAAGGAGGAGACGTCCCAGGCCTAGGTTATCTACACCTAGGGCCGTCCTGCTTTTAGGTTTTGGTGATAGGGCCTTGCCTTTGCAACACTCTCCCTCACCTCACTCTCGTGTCTTGATGCTAATCTTTTAGTTTAACCTAAGGAAGGAGGAAAGAGCACGAGGCCTTGCTTAAGCAACACCGGAGTGAGCCTCTTTCCCCTAGGGTTTTGTTTCTGGAGCCCTGCCATTGCAGCACTTCAGAACCCTTCCCTCTAGTCCTTAGCCTTTTCCCTTCAACCTTTGCGTCCTCTCTTGATTTGACTCCATTTACCCTTAGGCACTGATCTTAGGTCTCCAACGTGAAGTGATAGTGGTCAAACAAACTCTTAAATCTGTTATAATTTGAAACCCTAACTAAGTACTAACCTTAACAAGGCTGACGTCATTCTTGGTTATTCCATCTGGACGCAACATTTTTTCCTTATAAGCAATTAGATGGTGTTTTGAAGCATTTATTGAGTAAGGGATTGATTAGATACATTGTTTGCTGCATCATCTCGATATTTATTGATGAATTGACATTGTTCCATTGCTATTATTGATAAACATTGATCTCGTCAATATCTATTGTCATAATTGCTAATATATTGATATCAAATAGTTGTATGAAGTACTAACCCATTGAATCATAGCCTGCATATATTGTTTTGCTGTTGCTTTGTTTTGGGCAGGTGTTCTCATTTGGGCCTACACTTCGTTATTGGCTGTTTAGCCGGGCTATCTGCTCTTGGTGGTAACCTGTGAGGAGGGAATTTTACTTCGACCTTTATACCTTAGCCTCTTCAAAATCCCAGGTTACCGAGGACGTCTCCCCTGGGCCTAACCTCTCTAAAGAGAAATAACCTCCCCATTGTGGTGACATTGGGTGGGGTAGGTTCCTGTTACGCTAGTTTGGCCTCTATCTTCTAGCTTCTTGACCTAGCTACAAACTGTGCAATAACAAGTCCTAGCTAAAAAAGTTAGTGGCTATACGATTTATTGAGTTATATGAAAACATGGTTGATATGTGTTATGGTATAGTTGGCAATGGTTAAATGTGATATGGGTGGCGCATTTGACAAGTGATGGATGTTAAGTTCAATGCATAGATTAATTAAGTGGATTAATGGAAGGCTGGCTGGCGTGTACTAAGGAATTGAATGAGTGGAGGATGGAGGCAATGTGCATTTACTGCACGTCACTCCATACCCCTTTCATTGGTCGTCACCCTAGCTTGGCTATTGTTCAATTGTGTTTTGTTGTGGTTAAGCTCCGATTTTCAGGCAAGGGAAGAACCGCTCGACCAAGCTCGCATTTTTAAGGCTTTTGGTTACAGGTATGTCTTTTTCACCATCCATGAACCCGCTCTGGTTATGAAATAGATATTGGCTCGGTGATGTATGGGTCTGTGCTTTTCTTAAGATTGACAATTGTGTAAACTTGTGATATTTCTCTGGAATGAATGGTTTGTGTGGTTTTCATTACAATGATGGTTGAAGTCACAATTTCATTTATCATTCTGAGTGCTAGAAGCCATGAGGGCTCTCTGTCGTCCTTATTGATTTTGGTTGAAGGGTTTCATTCGGTACAGATTAGCTGGCTATCTCAACACTTTTCTTGTCACCATACCCAGTCATTTTGCTGATTATGGAGTTGTTGGGTTTGAACCACGTTGTGTCACTGCGTATCATTTCACCTGGGTATGGGTTCGTTCATGCTACTGATGTTTGCGCAGTGGGTTATGATGGCTATTATGCCAAGGGGTTTGCTTTAAGGATGATTGATTTTTCATGGCTCTGTTCTATCTCAACATTCTTTGGGTTGATTTGGAAAACCATGAGGGTTATGCCCTGTTATCACACAGTTTGTAGCAAGGATAAAAGGCTTGAGGTTTGAAGTTCAAACTGGCATAACAGGAACCAATCCCACCCAATGTCACCACAATGGGATGGTTCTTTCTCTTTAGGGAGGTAAGGCCCAAGGGAGACGTCCTCGGTGACCTGGGGTTTAGAGAAGGCAAAGGATTACAGGATAAAGTAGTTATTCCCCCCTCACAAGTCACCACCAAGCAAATAGTCCGGCTAAACAACCAATAATAAGATATAACCAAAAGAAAGAGATGCACCTGCCAGAGACAAAGCAACAATGAAATTGATATATGCAAGATGCTCAATTGGTTAGTACTTCATGTAAATCAACAACTATCTGATACACTTATAAGCAATTTGTCAATGTTTATGAAATAACAACGATAATTAAGTCAATTCTTCAATAAATGATGAAACGATGTGGCATTCAATGTAACAAATCAATACTTCATTCAATTAATGCCTCTAAACACCATTCAATTGCTTATAAGGAAAACGTTTGGCTACACTAATGATATCAAGCTAAAGATGACGACAACAGTAAATTAGTAGGTTAGTTCTTAAGCTAGGGTTTAATTCAAGGCTTTGAGAGTGGTTGTAATCAAGTTCACTTCAAACAAGAGGTCTTTAGATCAGTGCCTTAGGGTTTATGGAGTCAACAGTGAAGGATGCAAGAGCTGAAGGATCAAAGAATATAATGAGGCTAAGGACTAGAGGATTAAGCCTTGAGGTGTTGCTAGAGCAAGGCCTCAAGGACACAAACCCTAGGGGAGAGAGGCTCACCTTGGTGTAGGAGAACTAGGCCTCGATGCTCTCTCCTCCTTCCTTAACTCAATGGCAAGGACGGATAGCTCTGAAAATAGCTTAAGACTAAGACAAGAGGGTTTACAAGGCAACGTGTTGCTATGGCAAGGCCTTACCAACAAACCCTAGAAAAACGGCTCATCAAGCTGTAGTTGAACTAAGCCTTGATGCGTCTTCTTCTTCTTAGCTCGGAGAAGTAAAACGGCTAGCATATGAAGAGGGGGAAAATGAGTGTAGCTAAGGCTAGGCTCAATATTCTTCAGCATGAAAGAGTAGAGTGTTGCTATGGCAAGGCTCTATCTCATTCCAGCAAATAAAATGGCTAAAATTTTTGACGGGGACATGAGACAAGGACCTACAATGTGTTCTTGTCCCCTAGGGTTTATTCAACAAATTATAACCATAAATGCAAGAGAAATAAAACTACAACCATTCATTCAAGAAGTTTTGCAGAAATTTACTTACATATAACCAAGAAATCAAGTAGCAAACCCTAGTTGTAACACCTTCCACTGAGATAAATGCCAAAAATGCCACAAAGAATCTTCCTTCAACAATTGTGCCTCCCTATTTCAGCCAAAACCCTAGAATAAGGTGCAAATTTCAGACCTCACCAAGTGGTGAGTGAGAGATGATAAAATGAGAATAAAAACCCTCAATATACACTGTATCAATGACCTAATTTTACTTTTAGGTCATAAAAAGGCCGACAAGGCCAAAATACTAAAAATCATACTGTTTTACATTAAAATGTTAAATTAAAACCCTAATCAAGCAATCGAAGGACATCATCTCCTTTCTAGGGTGACGTTATCCCTCTCTAGGGAAAATGCAACCTCCAGGAGAAAAACGTTAGCCCCCCTTGGGCTTCTCCAAGCTGCCACACGTACCAAATGCCCTGCTCATCTGCCAAAACGTCGATGAAGCAAGGATGATGTCATGGACCTCATGGGTGACATCCTAGGCCTTCCAAGGCCAACGTTCCATTGAAAGGGGCTCAACCCCCCTAGGTTAAGCTGTGCCAGGGTGCCTCTTGTGGAACGTCCTCCTCATCTCCGGTGCAAAGCCCCCGATCCATCCCTGTCCTGTCTCTGCCCCCTAATGGGGTCTCAACATCCACCTGGTGGGCTCTTTAGCCCCATGGAGGTCCGAACTGATCATCTCCCCATGTGTACCGGTCCAAATGGTACCTGTCCGTCGGGCATGGTCCTGCACATCAAAAGCTACGCCCTCCACGGGCTCATCAGTCAGAGGGATCATAGCAATGTCAATCACATTTCATCATCAATATTATTAAACATGTGTATAAAATCCCTAATACATCAGTTAACCGCTCAAAGACGTTACACAAGCCTACAATAAAAGTCTGGAGGAAAGGACAAGGCGTCCTATTGGGCTAGTGTCCACTGGAAAAGGAAAGTTCCTGGAAGAGACCTCATCCAAGCCATGTAAGTGGGTGATGTGGTCAAGGGATGTCCAAGCATCTGGGTGCAATGAGGGTCAAGGATGCAAGAAGCGTTACCTGTGGGTGCCTTTGTAGAAGGCGAGCTGTACCTATCCTGGATGCAATTTTTCCAAGCCCATTCTTTCCTTTTATTCTTATTCTTTTTTATTCTTTTATCTTTTATTGCTTTTCTTTTTTGTTCAAGAGCTAATCAGGGGACACTGCCCTGGCATGGTGACCAGTGGTGACAACGTTACCCACAAGTACTTTCACAGAGATGAGAAAGTTGGCTCGTGATGAGACCCCCTTTCGCTTGGCCATGCAACCAAGAGTCACTGCCCTGGCGTGGTAACCAGATGGTGCCAATGTCATACTGCTAGGTACCCATGTTCCTAATAGGCTGGCTCGTGATGAGACCCCCTATCCCTTGGTTAGGTCTTGTTTTATTACTTTTTTGGGTCCCTCTTGTTTCTTGTTGAGAATCCTTTTACTGCTTTCTTGGGGATCCCTAGGCGAAGCATCTCGAGGTTTTATTCTTAGGCTTTTATCTTTTACCAGCTTGCTTTTACCTTTTGGGCCTTTAGCCCCTTCTTCTCGCGAGATATGGTGCAATCCTAAAAATAGGTCAACCCAGTGCCCGGACAAGTGGAATGGGACATGTGAGCGGGAAGCAAGATGGAAAAGTGGTGCTGTGAAGGGAGCGGACAATGGCTTTTCAGAAATCTCCCCTGTGGCAAACCAAAACCTACAGACACAGGCTTGCTAGGGCACCTTGTCAATCCCCCCAAACATGGTCAAGTGGGCAAGTGTAAGATCCAAGCAGTTGTTAGAAATAAAATAAATCAGATGCATACATTCAATTTAAGTCACAGGGTTCGCTGAACCTCAAGTTTGAGGTTCAAAATTCGGCGAACCGCATCAAAAAAGTTAAGTTCGTTCCGGTTCGACGAACCTCAAATTCGAACCCCAAGGCGAACCCCAAGGCGAATTTGAACCTCAAGACGAATTCGAACCTTAAGGCGAACCTCAAGGCGAACCTCAAGGAGAATTCAAAGTGAGATTGCACAGAATTGTAGTTCATTTTCCTCATTTTCTTCCATCATTTTAAGCCAGACATCTAGTGCCTTTGCGTGTGAAAGGAACTGGAGTAGCTTCAACCATATTCAATCAAAGAAAAGAAACAAATTAGTATCTACAAGGTTGGAAGACCTTGTTTATGTTCGCAACAATTTGAAATTGGCCTTGAGCAGTGTGGCCAAAGATGCATCTAGTTCCTCTTGACCATGGTTTGGGCCTACTTTGGGTATAGAAGAAGTTGATCTTGACATTGATGCTGATGGTGACTCACTAGATGAGCTTGGTGATGATAGAGTTCCACTTACTGATGATTTTGATGATCACACTTCTAGTTCTAGTGGCTTTACTGGCCCATGTTCTCTTGATGATTTAGAGCTTTATGATGTTACAAGTAGGCCATAAGAATATAAATTCTGAACATGTTTTAAATTTTGTGAAACAATTTGAGTGATTATAACTATTGGACATTATGGACTTGCTTTTAAATTTTGAAATCTAAAGAATATGTTCTACTTCGTTTTGTAATTTGTAGACTTGTAATCGTAACTTGTACTTGTACTATATGTTCAAATTTTGATCATGTTTTAGAATTTGTGAATTTGTTTTAGAGATTATAACTTATAAGTGTTTGACATTATGGATATCTAGATCCTTTTAAATTTTGAAGTTGAAGAATACGTTCTACAGTCTACTTCTTTTTCCAATTTGCTGATGTAGACTATAGTTTAATTATCAATCACATGTTTATTGATGTTAATTTTTTATTTTAATATATATATATATATATATATATATATATATATATATAAAGTCAATCCTGCTCTCGATACTCCATGTCTAGGACTTGTGGGCCTCGAGACATGATCTCCTAGTTATCCCTAAAAGTGGGGAATAACATACCTTGCGTGTTCTCGGTGTTATTACAGACCAAAATGAAAGCTTTGCTCCTCTGTTCATAGTCTCTCCTATCTCGTGAACTGTCACCTTGTCTGCGAAGTTATTGGTGGTATACCCTATGTGTCCACCGTATGGTCTCAGAGGTTCTCTCCTGCTGTTGGGGGTCGACTCCAGTCCCCCTGTGTTGGTCCACAGAGCGAACCCTTGATTACTCAAAGCCTGACTTTTGATTAATGGAGCTCGTTATATCCTGTCGGATATATTGTTGATTGTTATGAGTTGGTGGTGTATCGTCGACAAAGTTCGACTGTTGGCTTGTCTTTGTTGATTATGTTGATAGTGGTTTTGGTTATTGGTATTTAGTCACTGCATTGGCTATTATAACAGTTGAATCGATAGCTCAGCATGGTTAATTGGTTGATTGAAGAAATGGGATTGAATACACATTTACTGTCTCTTACATTGTAATTATTGAATTGTTAAGCCATCATTAGTTTATAATTGATTAAGTCACAATGATGCTTCGTGCGTGATGCATTGATATGTGTGGGCTTCCTACAACATGTTAGGTTGAGTTGATGCTTGTTGTGACTGTGTGTTTTAAATTGCCAAATGGGAGTATTGCAATTGTGGTAGTTGTGGCGTGGCTATCCACTGTATATGCTATGGATATTGTTTGATTGCACCATCTGAGATGGTCACGATTTTTTAAACAATATGGTTTTGTTGCAATTTGATCGATTTGAGAAATGGAATTGGGCATACTGTCGATGCCTTCTTGTATTGGATTGATAGCTCAACATCATTGATGTTTAGATTCAGAGTAATTAGACCTGTACAGTCACATAAATGCTCTTGCGTTTTGTTGAATGGCCTGTGTATCCCACAACATCGTATTAGTTGAAATGATAATTGCTGCTACTATGTGTTTAAATGGCAAATCAGGATTTTTGCAAATTAAAATATTGATGATTGTGTTTGATTGTTCACTGTGTATGTTTGATGAATATCATGCATCGTAGCAGAGATAGGCACAGGTTCTGTGACGGTATGGTCTCATTACAATTTAATTATTAAATGAAATTGAGGGATGAAATCGGGCATGCTTTTGTGTCTGTGTTTGATTAAGGAAAGAATTCATGGGCAGTCGTTGATGTTTTGATGCTGAACAGAGTGGAAATAAGTGACTGTGTATTCATTTGGGAATTGTTTTAAAACATTTAGTGGACAAATGAGAAGAAACAAAACTCTTCTACAGGTTGTTGTGGAAGGCATATTGTCTTGTTTTGATGACATTGTGTTAATGATTTAATTGCGAACACTGAGCAAGTTATACACAGTAGTTGTTTAAATGAGCACAATGATTATTTGGTTGGTGTTGTATCTTTTGTGTTTGATATAAAATGGTTTTATGGATTACTTAATTAATTTTATGAACAATATCCGTTCTCTTTCCCTACCATTATTTCACTTTTCGCTAATTACAATCCCCTCGCCTTCTCATATCCATTTTTCACTCCCTGTTCCTAAAATTTAATTACAGTTAAGAGAATTCCGTATTTTAACAGTTTGAAATCGCAGTTTCTTGAATGGATTACAATGACATGTTCCTTGGTTTACATTACAGTTGACTGTGTGTTGTCGGTGAGCAGTAACCATGATTCTTTTCCACCTCATTTTAACATTTTTCGATCAATACAAACCTCTCGCATATCCCAGAACCTTTTGTTCACCCCTTGCTCATTGACAACAGTTAAGTAATTTGGATGGATTGGATTGCATGAGTCTGATATGTCGTTGAGCCAAGATTTATTTCATATTTTTAAGGAGTTGTCATGTATGGTTGTTAAAAGAACTATTTGTTAATCAATCATGCATGCAAGAATGAGCTTTTTCAGCCGAGGTAGCCATGGCAGAGGTAACCGAGGAAGAGGTAATCGGAATAGGGGCCCTAGAAGGCCTAGATTCTCCATTCACTTTGATGCTGACTCACAATAGTTAGGCTAGCTATTTCAGGCTAGATTTTTCAATCGGATTGGGCAAGGAGTGGTCCAACCTAGGAGAAAAAATATTCTAAAAATGCAATCCAAACATACCTCTACCTTAGTTGGATTGTTGACAAGAGAACCATCGATAGGGCGCAAACCAAGAACTTTGTCAGTTGCCACCTTCGTTTTCAAAAAGTCAAAATAGAATTTTGAGCCCTCATCTCCCTCCTGAATCCACTACAACTTAGAATGAACCTAGGTACCCTTGGAAATATAATCCTCCCCCTTATGAACTGCCATCTCCAACCATGCAATGTGCTCCAGAAGGTGTCGAAGCCATTGAATTACCCATTGTAATGATAGTCTAAATAGGAAGATGATCAAACCCCGTAACATCCACCAACACATCAACTAGACAAAGCCTACCTGTGAAATGATATATCCTCCCTGGGGCATATATTCGGTCTAGCCTCGCCTGCACCTTGGCTTGTCCTTACCTAAAGTTGGTCCAAGTAAACTATCCACCATAATCAGCCCCCTTTTGTTTCCAATTGGGGTCAAACATATAAAGAGTAGATTTGCTTCTAGATCAAGCTTGCTTGTTGGCACTACTAATGACAAAACCTGCACCACCATCATGATGACCACCAATAATCCAGTTTGCAACTAGAAGAGAAGAGGCCATCCAGTCCCAAAGTCCACCATGCTTTGAACTCAGATTGGGAGAATAAACAACACAATAGCCTATCAAATGGTTCTAAATCATTAGCGTGACCAAAACACATTTGTCTTCAAGATCCAATCCATGAGCCACCACAAAGTTCTGCAAATAAGATGATAGAGTGTTTGCAACATCCATGCTCCCCTTGGCAATGATTTGAAGCATAGAAGGGGCCATTCCACTTTCCAACAATAGTTCATCCCAACAAAAATGATTTTGAAGCTCAAATCCTGTTGACTTAACCTCTTTAAGGAAGATCACATTTAGATGGAATCTCTGCAAAACATCATGAACAATATTCTTTTGACTAGGGACTGTCATCCCCCAAACATTCCAAGATAGTAGAGAGAGTTTCGTTCCAAAGAAAGATGGAGCAATAAACTACTAGGCCAATTATCCGTTGCAAACCCCTCCAAGGTTGGAGTATGCTTATCAAGCGAATGCACCATTGTGTCCTTGTAAGATTTCACCCATGGCTTGGGGGTAAGGTCCCCAACTTGTTCGCCTCATTTACAATATATTGTTTTTACTTTCTTCTTTTAGAATGAGAAACTTCTGTTTTACATTTTGAATTTTCCAAGTTCCATTTAATGATGCATGTGGATCTTGACTTTAGTGCATTTCCTTATTGTTGTTAATGGCCTTTGACATGTTCGCTTCAGTTACATAAAGTTGCAGTTCTATGATGTTCAACCTGTGTTAATAATTCTTTTGCATTGTTTGAATTGCCAGGTGAGTTTTTCTGAATGGTTTATGTCCCATGGGGGCACCCGCAAGAGTATCCAAAGAATGTGGGATCCTGTTGCTTATGCACTTGGGTTTATCAATTGCGATAACATCAGTGCTCGCTGTATGCTTACAATATTTGCTTTATTTGCCACCAAGACAGAGGCTTCACTGCTGCGCATGCTTAAGGGGTCTCCTGACTTGTATTTGACTGGCCCTATAAAAAGATACATCACAGAAAAAGGTGGCAGGTATGTACAATCTGATTAAGTGCAACCTCACTGCCCCTTTTCCCAAGAGAGTTTTATTGTCTTCAGTGCTCCTGTAGATTTCAGTGCATTAATAATTGTGTCCAATTGCTCGTCATTGTATCTGCATCCCAGGTTTCACCTCAGATGGGGGTGTAGAGAGATATTATATAGTAAGAATTCTGCAGGAGAAACATATGTGTCTGGTCTTCATCTTTCCAAGGTTGGATATTACTTCCCATTAAGAAAAAGTCTATTCGCTTACCTCTTTTACAGACCATTTGTGTATGTCAATGCTATTTAGAGTGAAATGATGCTGTTTTTTATGATAGGTTGATTTTCCTTCTCTCTTACAATGCAATTTGTATTCTTGCTTCCAGTCATCGTCATATATTTTCCACTTCATACTTTGTTCAAAAGGGTTTGCTTCATTACTGCTAAAGCACCTAGGACTAGGATGAAAAAATAGAAAATCTCAACATGAATTGCCACTGATGTCATTGTAGGTGGATTTATTTTTCATCTATATCAGTGTTTAGTGATTCTTCCAGTCTCATGGGCTCACATGTTCTAGCTCTTTTGGCTGTAGAATTTTAGAACAGTCTACAGGTGTGTTTCAGTGAATAGAATGCTTTATTTCCCCTACAGATGCGAGTGCCAAAGCGAAAATAAAAAATTTCATTTTTAGATATTGAAGACTAGCTTTGGTATTGGGTACTGGAATTTATGTAAATTGAATTTCTTGAGAGAGAGAGAGAGAGAGAGAGAGAGAGAGAGAGAGAGAGAGATTGCTATGAAACCAAGAGAAAAAAAAAAGTGCTAACTTGCTAAGCAAACATAAAATAAATCTACTCACCAAATAGAGAAGAAATTTGCTCACTAAAACCACACACAATCTCCTTCTTGCTGCTATAGGAAGCTCCTCTTGCTAATGAAAGTGTGAGGAATGAGTGAAGCAAGTGGTTTCTTATAGCAAATGAAGGAGATTTAGGGTTTTGGTTTGCATCTAGAAGTTTCTTTTTTTAATTAAAACAAAAACACATAAAATCATCTTCATTCTAATTAGAGAAGGCCAAAAAGGCATTAACTAACACTAACTGGAAGTTTGGGGGCCCCACGACCCCCTTAATTTGCCTAATTCTCCTTTGAAAGCTGTGGAAACCCGACTGTATGGGCGTGGTACGGCCCCGAAACGCCGCCGTCTGTACCGTACGGTGTTTCCCTTTTTAGAAACGCCGTACGGTACTGTCGACGACGTTTTGGGGCCGTACTGTACCTGTATTACGGTACAGTACATCCCCAAAACAGAGGGGGGGGAGCGTTTCCTGTTGAAATAATGTAACTGCAAAGAGTATTCTTATTCTTATTTGATTTATTATTCATTGGATCAATCCCCATTGTGGATTGATCATGTCGGCTATTGTAATAGGACCAAATCCCTTTTTGCGGATTGGTCAAATGATAATTATAATAGGCAGAATAAGAAGTCGGCCCCAACAGATATTTAAGAGGCCCCATAATATAATTAAGCTGGTTATCACCACCCAGTTGGAGAAGTCAGCCCTACCAGTGAAGAGACACTTCACACGTGCCAGTCTAATATAAATAAGGAGGCTAGCGCCTCACTTAGACACACAACTCACTTGCTCATTTTGAGAGACAAGTTTCGGATCTGCTGTTAAAGAAGAAGGAGAGAGAGAGTGGCGCATATCTGGGAGAGGATCTTCTGCATTAGTTTAAGAGATCTCTTGGCATTATATTGGCTATCTATATTAAGGAAGTTTTGCTGGGTTTTCTTCCCCTAGAGNNNNTATTTCTCAGTGATCTTGGATTATGCTATTGTTATCTAATGAAATGCAAAGAACTATAATAATGGCTTAAACATTAACATGGTATTAGAGCCAAGTTGAAGGAAGCATCTTTCACAAGAGTGAAAAACGTCACTGTTGCGTAGATGAAAATTAGGGCTTTTTGATGGTGAAGCTTTTCAGCCCCAAAACCATCTAGAAAAGTGCGCCCTCCCCTAAGGATCACTTTGGCACTCTCAGCGCACCTTTTCAGTGGTTGGATCTCCCGGGAAGTGAAACCCTAGTTTCACAAAGTACTAGAAGTACCAAAAAACTAGTTTACCAGAAGTACCAGAAGTACCAGAGTACCAGAGGTACCAGAAGCACCAGTCCAGAAATCCGCAGATCAAATTTGGAGGAGAAAAAGTTGGATTTTCTCAGATCCAAACACACGAGGCTACTCGCCTCAGCCAAGCGCACCTCCTGGTAAGTTCAGATTTTGATTTTGAGCACTTTCATTTTTTGGTCATTTTCCTAGCTCCAGGTAAAGATGTCTGCAAGCATTAACCTTGTTGACAAGCTAGAAGGAGTGGAAAACTTCCATGCCTGGAAGTATAGGATTGGCCTCATTCTTGAAGAGAATGACCTAGCAAGATTCGTCAAAGAAGAAGTACTGGAACCCGTCGATGCTGCAGAAAAGACAAAGCATCAAAAGGACAAAATCAAGGCCAAAAGAATCATTGCAGATTCAATCAAAGACCACCTGATTCCTTATGTGTCATCTAAGAAGACTCCGAAAGAAATGTTTGATGCCTTGACCAGACTATATGAAGGAAAGAACATAAACCAGAAGATGAATCTAAGAACTCAACTGAAGAATACAAGGATGCAGAAAGGAGAAACGATTCAAGAATACTTCTCCAGAATCTCAGAATTCAAAGAACAACTAGAAGCTATTGGAGATACCATAGATGAAGACGAACTCATAATGACGGCCCTAAATGGTCTCACAAGACCTTGGGATGCATTCATCCAAACGATATGTGCCAGAACGGAGAAACTGAAGTTTGATAGTCTATGGGAAGAATGCATCCAAGAAGAAACAAGAGTAGCGAATCGTGAAGCATTACTAGCAAGAGATGATGTCAAGCCCTAGCTACTCACACCAAAGGAGGAAGGAAAAAACCCTACTTCCAAAAGGAGACTCATAAAGAGCCTCAACAGTCAAACAAATTCAATCATAAAGAAACTCATCCAAGGAGATTTCAGAAGAAAGGACAACGAAAGGAAAGGGACTACTCATCTGTACAATGCTATCATTGTGACAAGATGGGACACATTGCGAAGTTTTGTCCAGCCAGACGAGAAGAATACAAGAAAAAACACAAGAGGCTCCATGCCCATGTAGTCGAAGATGAAGAGCCACCCGCAAAGATGATAAGAGAGCAGATCAAAGACCATGTCTTGATCTCGGCCCTCTCAGGATCTGTAACACCCGGAGAGGACACTTGGCTCATTAATAGTGGTGCATCCAAGCACATGACGGGACAAAGAAACATTCTCTCTTGTATCTCGGAAAAGAAGTTTTCTCAGAAAATGACGCTTGGAGATGATTACCAATATCTCATCAAGGGAGTGGGAGAATCAAACCATAAACTGAATTCAGGGAATTCACTAAAAATGAAGGACATACTATAAGTACAAGGCTTGAAGAAGAACCTACTCTCCATGTCAGCTTTAGAAAAGAAAGGTTTCAGAGTTGCGTTTATAGATGGAGAAGTTCTTATGTGGGCTAAAGGAGAAACCTTAAATGAAGCAATCATCATTGGAAGTGAAGAAAACGGCTTGTATAAATTAAAGGGTCACTTAGAGGCTGCCATGACCCACGTCATTGAAAACTCATTTGAACTTTGGCATAGAATGTTAGCCCACATCAACTACAAGGCACTACCATACATATGCAAAGCAGTCACAGGTTTACCAGAACTCAAAGGTGACCATAAAGGCATATGCAATGGATGTGCACAAGGGAAGAACATCAAGAACCCGTTTCCAAAGAGGGACAACAAGATAGAAGGAGTCCTATAACTCATCCATTCAGATGTATGTGGCCCAATGCCATCATCCTCCATTAGCGGGTATGTATATTATGTATCATTCATTGATGATTACTCTCCTAAAACTTGGATATATTTCTTGAAATCTAAAGATGAAGTGTTCAGCAAGTTCAAGGAATTCAAAGCCTTGATAGAGAACCTTTCTGAAAGGAAGATTAAGATACTCAGGTCAGATAATGGAGGAGAATATACCTCAAAAGAGTTTGTGAACTTCTGCAAAGATGTTGGGATCAAGAGGGAACTCACTACTCCCTATAATCCCCAAAAAAATGGTGTAGCTGAACGAAAGAACATAACCATACTGGAAGCTGTGAAGACTATGATCCATGATCAAGATCTTCCTATGTGCTTATGGGCAGAAGCAACAATGGCAGCTGTATATGTGCAGAACTGATTGTCCCATAGTGCACTTGGGCTCAAGACACTGGAAGAGATGTTCATCGGAAAGAAGCCAGAGGTAAGCCATCTCAAAATATTTGGCTGTCCAGTATTTATTCATATACCTAAAGAAAAGAGAAACAAGCTGGACCTTTCAAGAAAGAAGGGAATATTTGTGGGATACTGTGAGGTCTCCAAGGCCTTTAGAATCTATATACCAGGTCAACATCACATTGAGATCAGCAGGGATGTGACCTTTGATGAAGATGCAATGCTCAAGAAATCTAAACTATGCTAGCTTCAAGAAGTATATGAAGAGGAACATGTAATCCCCAGTACTGCAATGAGTGAGGTTCCCAGAGCTGTAGAACCAGTGAGGGAAGTCGTAACTTCCCCTGATGAGGAACTTCTAGAAGACCATGATATAGTAGAAGTGCAAGAACCTCCTCAGATGACGATCCTCCATAAAAGAAAGCCAGCTTGGGCTAGAGAGCTTATTCAAGATGGAGAGAAGTACGATGTTCCCCAAGGAACTACGAGAGAGGTGAAAAGACCAAAGCCATTCTCCAGTTATACGACTTTGATGTGTGATCTCTTAGAAGAGGAGCCTACCTTCTTTGAAGAAGCCATTCAGAGGAAAGAATGGGCAGATGCAATGACAGAGGAATACCAATCCATAATGAAGAACGAAGTATGGGAAATAGTTCCTAGATCGAAGAATAAAGATGTGGTATCCTCTAGATGGCTCTTCAAAATAAAACATGCTGCTGACAGAAGTATTGAGAAGTATAAAGGAAGATTTGTTGCTCGTGGCTTTTCCCAGAAGGAAGGCATTTACTATGAAGAAACATTCGCTCCTGTGGCCAGATACACTTTGATCAGAACCATCATAGCTCTTGTAGTTAAGATGAATTGGAAGCTGTACCAGATGGATGTGAAGACAACTTTCCTAAAGGGTGTCATTGAAGAGGAAGTGTATATAGAGTGTTATCGCACGGTTTGTAGGAGGGGTTTAGATAGCTTGAGTCAAGGCTTAAAACCGGTGTAACAGGAGCTTCCCCACCCACTGTCACCGCGATGGGGGGCTCTTTCTATTTAGGATGGCTGGTCCAAGGGAGACGTCCCTATGTAATCTGGGCTTTAGAGGGGCCAAAGGATAATAGATCAAGATAAGAAATCCCCTTTCACAGATTACTGCCAACGATGAGATAGTCAAGGAGAAAGATCCACTGATGATGCACCTGTTTGCGCGAGACAAGACAAATAAACTAGAATGTGTGCTTGCAGTGGGTTAGTACTTTATAATATCAATGACTATCCTCTAATATATATGAGCAAATGATCAAATACAATTATTGATGAAGTCAATGATTCCTAAACAAAGTCATATGATTGATATCACTTCTTCAATAAGAACACCAAGAGATTAGAGCATTCAATGTACACAATTAAGTCCTTGTATTATATCATTAATGCAATAAACATCCCAAATCAGCTCATATAGATAATATTGCTGCGTCACCTATATTGCTGCTGCTATAGGTGTGACGTCAAGCACAAATTTAGGTCAGAAATAAGACAATTGAGTGGAACGTTTTAGCAAATAAGCTTGTGGAAGTGACCTACAACTCAAAGTCTAACAACCAAGGTGAAAAGTGTCACAACGTTGTAAGCATAAACAAGAGATCTAAAGGGTGTGACGTCACCTATATAAATTTTGTTGTCTGCAGTTTAGGGTTAGCTAGCCAAGAAGTGGACGTTTTTGTCAAATCAACCAATGAAATGCTATGAAACTTCTATGGCTATAAAGAGATAACTCAGCCGCACCTTTTTATCCAAGCAAAGATTTATTTAGGGAAAAACGTTATCAGCATTAGGGTTAGTTCAAGTCGCTAGGGTTAGACGCTAGGTTAGTTAGGGTTTCAATTTGAGAGTGTTTGAAAAAGAGTTTGAGGCATAAACAAGCTCAAGATTATTCTTAGACTAGTGCCTTGGGTTAATGGAGTCAATTGAAGTGAGACTAATGGTTTAGGAAGACTCAAACTTAAAGACAAGAGGTTTTAGGGTTTGATGGTGTTGCTATGGCAAGGCCATCAAATCTAAACCCTAAGAAGGAAAGACTTACCTAGGTGTAGCTAAAGCTAGGCCTAAAGCTTTCTCTCCTCTCCCTAAGACTTGCTTGGCAAAACGGCTAGCTTACAAGC